>JAPDOI010001016.1:0-237332 GCA_029168955.1 Aplectana chamaeleonis | reverse complement strand
AGCGAATAGACCACTTCCGCACTGCACTTTCAGTACTTTTTCCTTTGCCAAAAGGTTCGTTGGAGATCGCTAAATGACCGGGCTGAGGTCCATCCTTTCTCGTAGAGGTCGAGCATAATATGGTGAAGATAGAGTGTGATTTTCGAGACGTATTTGTAAACTAAATATTGAAGATTATTTTTATATAAATATTGAGGACGGAACGCCACTTCGTTTATAAAAGAAAACGCGTTATTAAAAACACCCATAATTATGCAATAACCCAATGGAAAGGTAAAAGCGAGTTCTAAAGTGCCATATTTCCCTTGCAGGCACCCAGAGGCGATTCTCAAACTGCGTGAAGCGATCTGTCTGGAGCGCGCAAAGATGAGAATTCGCGCGGCTATGCCGTCTCGCGAGGCGAAAATCACGCATTCTCGTCTGAAGGCGTTGTTCTCAGAACTGGAGATGGAGGACTGGGGCTGAAGGAGTTCTGGAAATGGTAGGTTATTGATTGCTGATTATGCGAGCGTGACGTGAAACCTTCGACCAGGTCGGACCAATTGAGCCGGGTAGCTTCTCTGTGAAACTGATGAATTGGTCCGCAAAGAGAGCAAGGGCCATGGATGACTGGAAATTTTGAGTTTGAAAGAAGAAAATGAGAGGGAGAGTTGGAGATTTCTCAGAACAGATCAGGAGTGAGCGTCCTCTGTTGCTTTCTTCTACCCGCATTCCTGTCTCTTATGTGATGTGACTTCATGTTGTTTATTGACGGGCAACTATATCTGCCTTTGCCAGTGGGTAATTAATAGCCGGTGCCAGCCATCCGGTGAGATATGACCGATTATTTGAGTATGATCCAGTCAGTTAACCAAAAATTTAGCTATGATGAGATGAGGATGTCGGTTGTATAGTTATGCTTTCTCTTTTCTGTTGCGCTTGTTTTTTGTATTAATAAAGATACATTTAGTTCTGGGAAGATTAAATGTTAATGGATTTAGTTTCTTGAGGTCGAGGTGTACTAGAAATGAGCTGAGGCAAGACGGTATCTGACCGAATCTTGCGACCATGGCTGGTTCTCACTGATTTGCAGTTCGTATACCTTCGTAGTAGCAGGGAGGACCCTCTGCTTTAGGGCCAGAGCATCATACAGTCACAGTAAAGGTTTATTCATGTGGCATTCCCGCGAATAATGTTTTTATACATATCTTGGCTTGCCCTTAGCGAAACTTCTGATGAAACTATAGTATGTTATGGGGCCATCGCAACCCTGGCTTTACACATACACAAAACTGCTTCTTGAGCGCGCAGTTGTTTAAATATAGAATTGCATAATCATTTTGTGGTATTATCGCAAATTAGGACTATTCCTTCGCAAACCTGGCTATTATAATTCTAAAGCCGTAGTAGTTATTCGCCATTCCATGGTCTTCGGAATCAGTTGTATAGCTGTGTGAGAGAATCGCCTCCATCAATAAATTTAAAGACCGAATATTGAACAGGTGTTGGAGTTAGTTTTTGGAAATTCACCTCTATAAAATTATTCAGCCCAGAACCATTATCAAAGTATAAAGTAGTTGGTGCTTTGATTAAGCAGAATTGGAACATAATTTTCGCTCTTTTCGATAATGTCAAAGAGAGATACTCAACAGGTGCAATATCGCATGATTTTCTTCGAATTTATTACTAAAAACTTTCGATGGAGATCAATTCTTTACAAGGTTATACAACGGTTCCAAAGACTCACGAATGGCGAATAAAGGCTATGGGTTTGGAACTGTAATAGCCATGTTTTAAAGGCACAGGACACCCAAAAAATTTTTCAGATTCCATGCTTATCTTGGAGAGATCCACTCTCTGATCACAATGGTATTTTCCTGAAATCGTCCAAGACCCTCAACGAACGGAGATATGGCTCTCTGAAAATGCCTTTGATTTTTGAGGGGGCGAAAATTTCGCGAATGGAGCTGTCTCAGGCCTGTATTTCTCTTCTATCGCAATCGCTGCACGCGTGCAAAACAGGATGAGGAGATATACGGAAATGGACTGAAGAACGACGACTTGTTGGAATTCATCCACCCATCAAGCTGCTGTCGAGTCTGGAAAATCTGGCAGGGGGCCGGGCCTGTGGTGGTGAGCAAAGGGGGTCGGGCCTGTGGTGGTCGCTTATGATCTCAGTTTATTTGGAGGAATTGAGATTCCGCATTTGGCATGTGTTATACAGGAAAGTCTCCTACACAATCAGACAAAAATCACAAAAAATTCATGTCTGAGGGTGTACTGTGCCTTTAAAGGAATAGTCCTAATTCAAAATAAACGCATAAAATGAAAAAGAAATTCCATATTTCAAAAACTGCACGCTCAAAAACCAAGTTTGTGTATGTATGAAGTAAGGGTTGTGATGCCCCACAACATACTCAAAGTCTCCATCAAGTTTCACATATAAGGGAAGTATATAAAGTGTAGGTCGGATCTTTGCGAAAACGACTAGTGTTTTGCTAGTATCTCTTCTGGTCCAATAGTAAAATGCGCAGTATCCGCTTGTTGGTTTGCAGGCTCAAAAAAGTTATGAGGTTTTTTAAGCTCGGCGAAAAGGCAAGGGTACTCTCCCCATCAGGCATTTGTTTGGAGTTTCGTAAAATTTCTCGGATTTAGCTCTGGTGTTGTATATAGGGGTAACTCCAGGTGGAGAATACGAATCTAAGTCCATTTGTTTAGCCCTTGAGGTTTACTGTAGGTCACGGTAGGTAACATGTCATTTAGGGGTCAAATCCCACCTTAGTATTTTGAAAATCGACAAACGGACGTTAAATTCGTATTCTCCAATCTCCGAATAACCCTGCATACAAATTCTGAGTTAAATCTGAGATTTTTACCAAACTAAGGTGTACTCCACCGTGACTCTACCGGTAATCTGCAAAAGATCGATAAACGGACTCATAGATTCGTGCACATGAACTCCCAAATGACCCTCATAGAATGATTTGGAGAGCATCTATCGTAGAAAACCGGAAATCTCTGAAAGTGGCGTTTTCCCTCGAAATTTTCCCCGGTTAGGAAGCTTCAAACGAAATTAGCCGAAAACATTTTCGAAAATCTACTAATTAAATCCAGATTCGTGATCAGCGCCCCGAAAAACCACCCTGGGAGAATTTTTAACTCAAATCTGGAGCAATTTTTCTAAAACGCTTCCGGAGCCCTCATACACCAGAAATCATGCCCAACCGAAAATCCGTAGTCCAGAGAGCTACCAGTCTAAAGATAGTTTGGAAAATGTGCCTTCACTCAAACTTTGCTCAGGTGGGTAGTTTTTGACGCTGAACACATTTATGAGGTCCGTTTCCGGATTTCCCGAAGACTAACGCGCTTTTTGGAAGGTACAAAAGTACAAAAATGAGCTTTTAAGCTTGTAACTTCTTGGAACCTGCGGCTCGGGGCGGGCTACTGAGCAGTTCTACTATTGAGCCACAAAGAGATACTAAGGACACCAGGTCGTTTTGGCAGATCCGACCCACGCTTTATATACTTCCCTTGTTAGGGCAAGCCAAGATATGTGGCAAAACATTATTCAGAAATGCCACGCGAATAGACTTGCACGGCAATTGGGTACTTCCAGCGGCGAGCGACGCGGCATAACGTTTACCATCCATTCATATCGACCGAAAATTGGTATGCCTGATGAGCACTGTCGATGCCGCTGGTCGCGGGAAGTATGATCCCGGCCTTAGTGTGTTTAGTTCGAGGTCGCCACATTCAGAATTGGTCCGAAGCCGACTGAGTACATGATCAGATGTGACTTATATTGGGTTGATATGCATAATTATGGGAACGTTTTTATTAACGCTGTTTTCCTTTTAGTAAAAAAATAGCGTTTTCGTCCTCAATATTTATATAAAAATAATCCTCAGTATTTAGTCAAAAAAAACTAGTGTCTCAAAAAATCGCACCTCATATTCAGCCATATTATGCTCTACCACTGCGAGAAAAAGATGGAACTCTTCAGCGGCCGAAACAATTAGTGATAGTGCAGCCAGAAGTGGTTTATCTGCTTCAAATCAGGTGACACTAGTTTGGAGGATATAGAAGGAAGAAGTTTGGCCATCGGATTTTGATGACCCAAGCACTTCTGACAGCCGTGGAAGAGGACGAAAGCCTTACAACGCGAATGCTGTATGAAGACTTCATTGTCAATCAATCAACGATCGTTCGTAGCCTAAAGAAGCTTGGAAAAGGTAGCGAAATTGGTTTGACAGGTGCCACATGGAGCTATCTGAGAACAACAAAGCTGAACGCCTTCGAATTTTCACCGGTTTACCGCACCGAAACGAACAAACACCATTTTCGCACAGTCTTGCTTCAATGGGGATGGAGTTATGGCTTCCTATCAGAAACGTAGAGAAAGAAGGTGTTTTTCCTGCACAAAGGAATACTAAAAGTCGCGTGCGTGGCTGTAAGAGGGCCATATGTGGTGTGTGTAGTGGGACAGAAGCGTGAATCATCCGATTTGGAAATCATTTCAAATGGCATTTGTTATTGGTTTAACGACGCAGATAAAAGGCTACAATGGAGAATCCCTGAAATGGCAAGCGGCTATTCCAACATCAACAGCGACTTCTATCTGGCTCTGCTTGATCGCCTTAAAAGGCACAGTCCAAGCTTAGGGACAAATTTTTAGTTTTTCACATAATTGTTAAGTAGGACCTCACCCTATGGCCCCTGCCGGGTGCGAGCTCCCAATTTCTTTCCTCATCAGCGAGATATAAGAGGAAGCCACCTTGGGGATCCCCCATCAGGGAAGCCACTTTGACACGCCCCTTTTACTGATCTTTCGAGCTCAACAGTGGCCAGATGCGCGATGGTTTCCGATCAATAACCCCCGTTCTTCCCTTTTTAATTTCTCAGCCTGTCTGCTTTATTGCGGTCAGCTCGCACACATCGGTTGCAAAATGGCAGAAGTTACAAGTCTCCGGACAACTCGTCCACTGTGCTTCCGCCCATCAATTTTTGAGGGGCCATAACTCCCGTTCCCAGGGGTCTTGTATGAATCCAGAGACATCATTGGAATCAGCGTGGGACCGTTTCTCAAGATGCAGACAGGAAAGTAAGAAATACGATTCTAAGGTTGGACTGTGCCTTTAACGCCGGCAATCGTGGCGAAAAAGACCCGCGCGCAAAAAAACGGCATCGTGTTCCATCACGATAGCGCCCGTCCATATGTTGAGCGCCGTGTAATCGAATCCATCGCCAATAAAGGGATGGGATCTGCTCCTAACATCCGCCGTACTCACTGACAGAAGCTTAACTAACGTGGACTATCATGCGTCAATCGCTCTTTGAAAAAACAAACAAACAAGGTCTACGACGACTTCGATGACTTGGTGGAGGATGTCAAAGCTGTGGATTGCCTTCAAGCAATCGTGACCTCTTCGCACGAGTGAATCGACCGACTGTCAAGCAAATGGGGAAGCAGCCCTTGAAGGTGGAGGGTGACTATGATTTGGAATGATTATTTAAACATGTTTAGGATTAAGTATTGTTTTTGGGAGAATAAAAATATTCAAAAAACGCTCCATAATTATGCATCAACCCCAATACATAACATCGGCATGGATTCTGAAGAGGCTACGCTTCTCAGTGGAGGTTGGCGCAAATTCGGGGCGCCTATGTTAAGAGTAGCATGTGGCACCGAGTTATGCATAACCTTCAACAGTGAACGCAGAAGTCTCTTCCGGATCCGATGCAGACGTTACTAGTATCACGATACATGCGACCGCATGGTAGCTGACACTAATATCGATGAGAAAAGAACTAAGACCGGGATCATAAACACTCGGCATGGATCGTGAAGAGACTCTGCATTCACTGTTGAAGGTTGGCGCGAACGCTGTGCACCGGCTGTAATACAGCATATGGCACCGAGTTTACGCCAACCTTCAACAGTGAACGCGAAGTCTTCACGATCCATGCCGACGTTACTAGCATGGCGGCGACACGTGAAAAAAAAACGGTACGATCGATCGCGGCCATATTGCACATCGGAAAAATCTTTTTTTCGATGAGAGAATGACAGTTCGTAGAGTGAAGTGGGATCCGTGACGGTTGAAACCTTCGTGTTTAACTTCCCAGCCCCGAGCCGCCTGACAGGTCGGCTCGTTCTCCCAGTCTGCGGGTCCTCTCGCACCACTGCGCTTTCAACTGCTTAGCATCCGGGCCACTGCGCCCGGCATAGCAAACTGACAGTGGACTCGGACAGCAACAGCAGTGACTCAGAAGATCTGGAGAACGAGCGGAACTTTCTCTGGCGGCTATGATTTCCTTTCAGGTGCCACCCGGGACCGAAAGTCGTCTGAGAGAAATTCAGTCAGGATCTGCTAAAAGCTCTGCTTTCTCTATGATAAATCCAGGATTGATGAAGAAATTCATCTTTATCACAAGTTTAGAAACAACAATAATTAAATCAGGCCATAGCTATGGATAACTAAGGAGTGTATATCAGATCATCTTTGACGATTCTATGATGTTTCCTAGACAGAAGCACATTAGATACAACAGTAACAAAGATTTTCCTAGACAAAAGAAGAAGAATAGAAAGAAGCAAAGTCGTTTCCTTAGGTCAGTTCTAAGGCTGGACTGTTCTTCCAAAAATACCCTCAAATACACCTTTCCTTTGATCTGGAGTGAGCAATGAGGGCTTCAAAGCGTTGCCTTGCGGTTTTTCGACAAGTTCTTTTATTGCTGTACAACCTTGAGTGCCTTTCTATACTCATTCCTCGCTGTTCTCATGAACATCATTGGTCTTCTTTTTCAACCAACTTGTCTGGTGTTCCTAAACAAAGCGCAACAGTCTAGTCTTTGCCAACGACCAGAAAAAGCAGCCACTCCGGCTTTTTCGGCTGAAAGAATTCCTGAAATAGCGCTGCTTCGCAAGGTCCCCGAAAGTCAGCGTAAAGGGATCTACAGAGTTGCACCGGATCGGAGAGTGGTCGCCGAGCTTCAGCCTTGACGCGTCGACAAGCAATGTTTCCGAACAGTATTGATGCCGCCCGCTAGCTGGCAGTGACGCAGGGCCGTCGTCGCGTCAGAATCACTGCGGCGCCTCTCGTCGCGCTTGGCGCCGCGCCGGTTGCCCTCGTCGCCGAACGTAATCGATGTTGCATCGCCCAGTGCGCTATTTCCGTCGCTGCGAGCAACGCCGCCACTCATCAACTCTGCAGACCCCTTAAGGCGCTGTTCATACTACTCAACGCAAGCGTAGCACGCGCGTGCGTGGCGTTAGAGTATGAATGACCAAACTCCACGCCCGCGCGGCACGCGCGTGACGTACGCTCCGCTAAGCGGCGACGGCCGTATCGGATTTTTAAGCATTACTTTACTATTAATCTATCAGTTTATCTCATTTCCAGGTTTCGTGATAATTAATTCCATCACTATCCTCTACTATCGTTATGGTGATTGCGTGTGCAGAATTTGCTTGTTTGGAAAAGTTAATGGCTTTTTTCTCTGCTTCGCCATGGCGTCGTCGCTGGAGTATTCAGTCTCCACCAAAGCGCGGCATGCGCGCAGCGGAAATTAGTCATACTCTAACGCGCCGCGCCCGCGCGTCACGCGCGTGCCGCGCTGGCGCTGAGTAGTATGAACAATGCCTAAGCGCGGGAGAGCGGGTAGCGCGCGCGAGTAGCGGCCGTAAGGGCGCGAGGAGCTAGCAAATCTTGTGGTCTCGATGACCATCGATTTTGAGTATTCGCGCGCTCTACTAAAGAGTTGGCATTTTCCAAACCGGACATGGAAAGCCGAGGCTGGTATTTCCAACCTGGACAGGGACCGCGGTGGTATTTCGACCCTCGGCTGCTACTCGGCCAGTGGCATCACAATTGAGGGCGCGCCGGTTCCGCTCTGAGCGATGGCTCATGAGAGTCACTGGCCTTGTAAAGGGAATTAAAGAATTGGTTTACTCCGAGAGAGAATCTGATCCACATCTATGCGCAGCCAAAGCAGCGCGTTGGTATAGTGGAAACAAAGTATAGATGATAGTGAATTGCAGTGGAAGCAGTTGTGGAATGCATGAGATTGCGCTCGGCCCTCGCCTTTTTTCAAGGGGGAAGAACACGCTAAGCGTTGAGATCCTAAACTATGGCACATGAGGTTCATTTTGAAAGAAACTGGTCCACTCCACGCGGTCGGCGTGCGTGTCGAACGGCTGTCGCGCAAAGGCACTTCACCGAACTTAGCAGAAATACTTCGACGAATGTTGAACAATGTCCTTCAACATGGAGCAGCTTGCAGCCACGGAAAGGGTTATCCTAAAAATGCTTTTTGCGAGCGCCACCCCCCACACGCACGCCGACCGAGTGAGCGGACAGTCCCATGGCCCGGACCAGGAAAGTGTACCATAAGTTCCGGCAGGAATTGCGTTCATTTGGGTCCGTAACCCAGTTTCCGCAGCATGGGCGCTATGCTGTCCATCTCTGCGAAGTACGTCTTCAGGTATTTGTGCCAAACCCATTTCGTCAATGCGTCCAAGTTGACAGAGCTTGATCACCTAAACTCATCTTCTGATCCATTTGCAAGAAACTAAAGCCCGAATTAACAAAACCTGGTCAGGAGCTGCGTTCGATATTAGAGCAGAGAAATCTTTCTTCCCCACAAGTGTCTCATGATTGAGCACAGTTTCCTTCCATGGCAGCTCCAAAAATCCCCAGAATCTCGCCGCATTTGTGACTCAGGATGGAGAACCAGTTGTTCGTAGTAAACTTCCTGAATATGTGGGTTGTATAACCCTCTGGGTAACACAAAGTTACTGATCCTACTCTTCAGCAGACACTATTCTCCCCAATGGTTGCACATTTGCTTGTCCATGTATTCAATATCCGAATTTCCAGTTCTTGAGACATTCGCGGTAATCAGTGTTGTTGTGACGGGCAATGACCACCTGAATGTCAAGAACTACTGTTTTTAAGCTGTTTGTATAGAGTGAACACCGTGCATCAAAAGTATAAAGAGACATATTGTAAAAAGCTGATTTATTCCAAATTAACTACAGCACTCACTGACGATGTAATATGGTGAAAATCTTTCGAGTTCTGCTCGATACGGAGTCACTTGGGAGATGCAATATGGAATCGACGCGGCACTGTTATGGCAGCATATTGCCCTGTCCATATCCAACATCTGCAGCTACAATGGTCCAGGGCGGTCCTCAAGAGTTCTTCTCTCGACCAGCGGGCTCTCTTTATTTGTTTCTTTTTGAGGTCTTCTACGAAAGTCATTCTCAGAACACCACAACGGTGATTGGTACGAAATTGCTCAGATCGAATGGCGACTAAACCACTCTGCCGCCGAGGTGCTGCGGTGGTGAGTGGCATTCTGGCTTTATATTGTTGAAATATGCACGCCTGATGTCCTGTGCTGGTCGGGTACCGTGAGTAACTGAACTCTGAAGGCCACCTGGTTGATGGACAGGTGCAAAGTAGATAGTGACTTGTCCCAAGTCAAAGAAGCATCCAATAACTGGACAAATGCTCCCAACCTTCCGTTTGCTCTAAAAACTAACCCCTTTCGTGGATCTAACCAATACTGTCGCGAAAAACGCGATGCTTTATGCCCCACGAGGCCCGGGCGCGGTCGGTCCCACAGCGAAAGCCGGCAGTACGGTACGCTAGGGAGCCGTTCACGCCGGCTTGGTTCGAGAGGCCTAAAATCGCGATTCGAACGCTCCTGCCACGGCCCGGATGCAGCCGCTCTTTGCTTTGTTTATCAGCACCTTTTCCGTCTCTAGTACAGCGCTACGCTGTGGGCCTTAGGGCCTTCAGAACGCTACTATCCATCTCTCTAATGCAGCTGCTCTCGATGAGCAATATTGATGAACAGTTAAACTGCGAATCTCTCGTTCATCTTTATTCGCTAATTCAGTCTAATTCAGTGGCCTTCTCCGGTCATAATTGGTCCTTTTTCTATGAATCTATGGTTTATCATACAATCCTATATCTATTCCTCCTCGTAACAACCATAGAGCATAAAGTATAAATAATCCAAATTAGCGGTGTTCTGTCGTGTAAGCAAGAGGTATGCTATATTTTGCAACTGTAAGAAGAGAGTCTCAGTGGACACATATTGATTTAGTAGAGTATGTCCCAAGATAGGGGAGACATTAATTGTTCATTCTAGAATGCATTTGCTGGTGCAATTCCATCTCGCGTATTGCAGTATATCGTGATATGCTCCGTGTATTTAGTCCAGGTCTCGTACAATCCTAGTTCTTAGATTCACCAGCCGTTCCCCGTGGGAGCTGACGTCATAATGACGTCGGATCCGGAAGTGAACAATCACCGACATAACAAGTAGTGCTGACCGTGTTCGTACGAGCTTGAGTCATTCAACTTACCTACTCCCAGAAATAGTTCTGCCGGCAAGATTTGTCAAGTTTCTGGAGCAAAGCCAACATAGAAAGATTGGAGAGGTTTTTATCAGTTTATGGGACTAATGGTTTCATCGATTCGGGTATAAAGCCAGTATCGACTGCCCAGCACCTCAGAGGCATAGTGGTTCAGTTGCCATCCAGATCGCGATTCTGTACTCACCGATGTGCTGTTCCTAACATGAATTCAAAACATAAGTCCGCCCAAAAAGACTGTCCGCCCACGCGGTCAAGCGGCGAGCGTGTCGCGCCACACCGTCGCGATAAGCACTTTCCAGTCGAGCTTTCTTTACTGCTGAAAATATCCTGACTAGGATATTATAATTCGCTTAGTCGTCCCTCAATCTTCCTGTTAATCGATTTACAATTCCAAAACGCACTTTATCCATCGGTGGCTCTACACGCACGCCGACGGCATGGTTGGGCAATCTTGAGGCGGACTTTACAGCAAGCATTAAGCAGGTTTGAATCAAGGAAATCCGCATAGTCAGGAAGAGGTCTGAGGACCGTCCTGGACCATTGCGGCTCTAGATGTTGACATGGACAAGAATATTCTGCAGAACAGGACCGCGTCGATTCCAGCTTGCCAAAACCGCATTTTGACTTTGTATCGAAGGAGAACTCAGAAAGAAATGCCCACTACTTCAATTCATTATTATTTTGTTTCATTATTATTTCATTTTATTTTATGTAATAGATTAGCTTCTTACCACATGTTCTCGTACTCGCGACGAGGTGTAATATGGCGTACTTTTCTAGGTTTCTACCTAGTCAGGTTTATTTAAAACGCGGAATCCGAATTTGTAGCATCCAGTTCGGACCACAATGTTGAAATTGTGGCCGGACCTTCAAAATCTAAGACTTTTCTATATTTCAGAAACGCGCTTGCGCTGTGTACCTGTCTTGAGATTATGCTGTGTTGCACGACAGCCCTGCCGTCCCCTGGATCATAAAAATCATGCGGGGTTCGGGAACACCACGTGCAAGGAATGTAGTAAAGTAGAAGCCAGTGAATGGCGGATCTTTATTGCACAAAGCGACGAGCTGGAGCACCGTGGCCAATAATTACCTGAAAATCGACAAGTACTAGCTTGCTTCTCGGTGCCAAAGTTCCGGTCCGCAATTGCGTCTGGCACCAGGCCTGGGACGCTTTTTGCGACCGCACTTCCACCTGAGCTGGTCTAGTTTCCAGCGCCAATGCAGCTCGAGGTGTGCTTTTTAAATCAGTTTTCTTTCATTTTTCAACGTTAACAGTCTCTAAAACCCATCCAGATTTGGCTCAAATCGGCAACTGTGGCGCTGGAAACGGGTCCGACTCGACAGCGTGCGGCCGCAAAGAGCGTGTCGAGACACCAATTGCGGACGGAACTTGGCACCGAGAGGCTGGTATTTGTTTTGAATTGGCGAATTCGGAAATAATTCCTCGTGCGATGATCAACGCCAGCCTTTCATACATCGGCAAACGTCACTACAAACTATTGTGTATTGCGGAGAGAGGTCCTATAAGGGAATGCGTGTAGCGTTGTACCAAGAAGGGTGCTGCGGGTCGCTGCATACAGTTGAGTCGATCCCCGCCTAAAGCTCAAGCTGCGCGCTGATGCACGCACTGCCACGCGATTCTTACACATCGCCACGCGGTCGGTTGCGTCTTCAAGGCACGCAGGGTCAGTACGCATCGCCGCGCGGTCGGTACGATGCTGCCACGAGGTTGGTACGCATTGTCCACGCCAGTCGGTACGGCTCAGCCACGTGATCAGTACTGTCGCCGCCACGCGGTTAGTACGCATCGCCGCGCGCTCGGTACTGAATTCATTTTTTACCCGCGATCAATGCGATAGTGGCCTGCGGTTCTCGGTGCGAAACGGGATTTTTCGCTCGCGGTTGGGTCGCCCTATTGGTCTGAGTAGCTGCATGTAATAGCTGTTTACCACTATTGACTTATTTAGCTGCGGAAAGATATCTTTGATGACACGATCAGTAGCGCTCGGGGATAAGCGGAAGTCCGATTTACCAATTCCCTGTTTTTTTGGCCTTCCGATTTCCACTTACCAAAAATTGCCGTTTCAAAATGCGGAAAAATCGGAAATAATTTCAAGATTACAATTCGAGGTCAAATCTGTGTTACCGGCACAAACCCTTGTGAGGTCTTCTGCTTTTATAGTTGCCTAAACCTGAATCTGAGACCCTATTTCTGATTTTTCAAGATAGCAAGGGTGAGACCCAAACATCGGCAGAAACTCCAACACTTCTCGAAATATAGCAAAAAACCCAGTTAGAAATGTGGGACCATATTTACGGGCAGTCGTAGGTGCACACATTCTTAAAGGCAACACCGCCACGCTCATAAACGTAGTTTACATAAATTTGTAAATCGATTGGTACGGCTTAGAGCACAACGCCTACACCGATTGAAGAGTCAAAACAAAACTCCCATGGGAAACGGCCAGTGGACCAACAACTAGAGGATAGTATGATTCCTGTATCAAAAACCCGAGCAAACGACATGCACTGTAATACGCAGGATAAACTACACACAACACTGCTTTTCTAAGAATGAACACCCAATGTTCCCAACTTGCAGGACTCACTGTACTAATCAATATGCATCCGGACTGTAATACAGTTATGAAAATATATCTCCTCTCTTCCCCTTACACGACTATTGAACAGAGCTAAATTAAGATCATTTCACTTACTCTACAGGTATTACGATGAGGAGAAGAACAGAAATAGAATTAGATGATAAAACAGTAGTTCATAGATAAAGGGACTTGGTAGGGGATCGGTGAGAAGCCACTGAAAATGGCAAATAGAGACGAACAAGGGATCCGGCCCGATAAACTGTTCATCAATATTGCTTATCGCGAGCAGCCGCATTAGGAGAGGGAGATGGTGGATAGTAATGTCCTAAAGGTCCAAAGGTCCCACAGCGTAGCCTTGGACTAGTGACGAAAAAGGTGATGATAAACAAAACAAAGAGCGGCCGCACTGGGCCGTGGCAGGAGCGTCGAATAAGTGATTTTCGGCTGCTCAGAACCAAGCCGGCGTGTGTGCTGCATTCGCGTGTTGCACTGTCGGCTTCCGTTGTGGGACCGACCGCATCGCGCTTTCAGCGACAAAGGCTGTGTCATCCTCAACGTCGGTAAGGTGTTTGATTGGCCCAATAAATAAGCCACATCCAGTCAGCGACGGTGGGGATGACACAGAACCCTAGCTTCTGGAGAAAGACGACAAATACTAGAGTGGCGAGAGTCAAGCTTGCTACATATACAGCAATGGCGTTTGTGGGTCGTTTTCGACGCTTCTCAAAGTGCGTGAGGCGTTGTGGCGTTAACGCGTACCGTTTCGATTCATGTGGTTAACAACTCAGGAAAAGTTTGCTGACCCACATTGGGTGCAAGACTTTCGAACTGGCCCGGCAGAAACGAACCTGAACGATAAATGACGCTACTGCTCTGTCGATGACATCATCAGTAATTCCGGAAGTGTGGATAATTTCCAGCTCCTGTAACTTCGCGATGACTAATGCATGTCAACTATGTGGAACTCATTGTTGTAGGAGTCCGCTGAAAACGCTGGACCTTCTGGTTAGTCCGTATTTCTCCTAACATGTTCAGTATTCTCAGGTATATAGCTCTAGTCTCCTGCCCGCATCGCACATCTGTGATTGAGCATCAAGCATCGTTCGCATCAACGTCGTGCCCGATCTCGGCATACACTCCTTCAATCATTTATAGTCAGCCCGAACCGCGTTCCTCCTTTTTTTTGCAAAACTCACTCATGAAAATGAATGGTGAGTTTCTCATCCCACTTTTGTGAACGCAGTGTGTCTTGTCAAATACTTCTCACCATGTTACGAGTAATTAGTCTGGAAAATGTGGAGCAAAACTTGGAAGCCACGTAACTCACAAAGGGAACCACAATAAGTCATAGTTAGCCATTCTAAATGAAATGCATTTCTCTCAGGAACTATTTTCGGACGAAAAGTCCGAATATACCCACATCGCAGCTGCCTAAGACCCACTCTCAAAAAAAGAGTTATGAGAGCGTTTTTAGAGCTTCGCGGCGCAAGAGTAAGGCAAGGTACCCTCCATGGAATTTTTAGGTGTGTTTTAAATTTTCTCCTCAGATTTTGCTAAAAACATGTGTGCATAGGGGTAATCTGGGGTGCTGGAACATGAATCTGGGGTTTGCTTGCCCCAAATTTTGAGGGTTTACTGTAGATTACGGTAGGTAACATGCCATTTAGGGAGGCAAAACTGTCCTCAATAATGCGATATATCGACAAATGGACATCAAAATCGTTTCCAGCACCCCCAAAATAACCCCCACATAAAAACTTTTGGAGACAAATCTGAGACTTTGACCAAACTACACTGTTAACCCACCTTGATCTACCGTAAAGCGCTGCCAAAAAATCGATAAAACCGACATCAGATTCGTGTTCTAGGCACTCTAAATAACCCCCAGAGAAATAACCAGAGCATATTCTATAGAAGCACTCCCGGAAATCGTCAAAAGTCGCGATTTGCCATCAAATTCTCTCCCGATGGCGAAATCTATAAACGAATCCAGTCGCAAAATCCGGAAAAACGACAAATGAACCTCAGATTCCTGTGATCAGCACCCCAAATAACCGACCGGAGCAGAATTTTTAGTCAAATCTGGAATTTTTTCTTAAACGCTTCGAGAGCCTCTACAATTGGTATAAATAAACGCCCAACCAGAAAACCCGTATAAGTCCAATACGCTGTTAGGTCTGCGCGAAGTTTGAAAAATGTTCCTTTACCCAAAATTGCCAAGGGGAGCTTTGGGCGCTGAATACGATTATGAGGTCCCGTTTCCAGGGATTTTCGTAAATGCAAATAATGCGCTTTTTGGAGGGATTACAATACGTAAGACATTCCAGAGAAAAAACGCTCTGGTAACTTCTTTTCAGAGTGGGTTTAGACAGTTGTGATGGAGGCATATTCGGACTCTTCGTCCGAAAATGCTTCTAAGAAAAAGTACATTTCATTTGGAATGAATAAATACTATGACTTACAGATTGACCGCAATGTTTGAAAGGACATGGTGCGCGTTGTGCGGACTCGCTTACTAAAACTAGCGGTAGAATCTGGCACTTTGCCAGATTTCGTCATCGATCGGCGCCACTGCTGATATTTTCGTGAGCAGAGAGAGCCACGGTTGGCGCAGATCGATGACGAAATTCTGGCAAAGTTCCAGAATTCTACCGTACTTTCTCAACGGCAAAACCATCGCTCCGGAGCGGGACCGGCTCCTCCCAAGTTACGACGTCATCCGCGCCCGGACAGCGGCCGAGGGGGCCAACTGGCACCGCGGTCCCTGTCCGGTGCCAGTTCGCCCTTCGGCCGCTGTCCGGTCGCTCTCAGGGGCCACAGCGGCGCGAGCAGTGTTAGCCAGACCGTCACCGGTACACTGCAATCACTGGGACCCGTGCATGGAATCCCACTGCCAATTGTAGTGTTTACGCTTTCCAAAGCCTCAGCGATCCTCCGTACTTATCCTCTGTGATCGAATCTCCGCGTTGCAGAATGTGGGGCCGGGTTAGTGGTGTGGAGAGGTAGAGAGCGTTTTATGAAAGCTTGCGTACGCGTCAGCCGGAAAACGAAAAGTAGCCATCAATGCAGAAGTGTGCGCCGCGTCATTGAAAATGTGCCGACGACTCATGAAAAGCGTGCTACACCTTATTATTGAGAAATGAGACGCGAGGTTTACGAGAAGCGTACGCCGCGACATGGAAAAATGGGTCACGCATTATTAGAAACGTGCGCCGCGTCATGGAAAACGAGGTCGCGCACCATGAGAAAGCGTGCTCCCGCGTCATGTAAATTGAGTTGCGCCTAAATTTGAGAAGCGTACCGCGGCGTCATGTAAATTGAGTCGCGCACTACGAGAAACGTGAGCCGCGTCATGGAAGAAAAATCAGTAGCGCTTCACAGAGCAGCGTGATGATGGGCCATGCGGGCGTTCTTTGCCCATCTCTATCAATCGCCTGATTTGGTGAGTTTTATTCACGCTCAAACAATTTTTGAGAAGTCCTCCTCGCACAGTCGAAGTTCTCAACATGTTTTGATCTGGCGTTGGCTAATCTTCTCTTCTAGGGGTCTAGGTATTCCGGTCGAATATTCCGGAGCAACCCCGTGTGCGTTAGGCATAAGGCTAACGATGGCATTGATACTATCAGTGACGGCCGCTATTAATGCTGCACTGCCCCCGCACGGCAGTAGCGGTTGTCAGTAATATTATCAATACCATCGACCAGTGCCGTCCTCGGACACGTTGCAGGCGCCGGATTCGCTTTCTACTCGCGTAATATTTTCTATCTAACACTAACTCCCATTTGTGTCGAAGTCTTTCATTTGCGAAATATATGCTGAGATTCATAGAAATTAGGGAAATTCATCCATGAAAATGATTTTTTTGATTACCAGATATGTGACAACGTCATCACTCGCTATTTCCTAGAAATCCCATGGAACTTAATTGATTTCTGAAAGCGGTATCATTCATTCCTCATTTGAATTCTGGAGTGGCCCCTTCAACCAGTTTTGCAATTCATCTTCAGTAGAGTGAGGACCGAATATTCGAGTTCGAATAAATATTCAGAATTTTTCGAACGAATTTTTATTCGAATATTCGAAAAGTGTGACTATTCAGAACACTATTCCGAGAATTCGACTATTCATAAAGGTGAAAATTCGAACATTATTCAAATTCGACTATTTGCAGAAGGTGAATATTTGAATATAATTCAAATTCGACTATTCGGGAAAGGTGAATATTCGAATATTATTCGATTTCGACTATTCCGGAAAAGATGCATATTCGAATATTATCCGGAATTCGACTATTCGCAAAAGGTGAATTTTCGAACGTTATTAAAATGTTTTGATAGATTGCGAGCTGATTTAACTAAAGAATATGAAAAATCAGCTCCTAATTTATGAAGGAATCGACATATGTACCTTTCAGGACTGATGTCCTTTTCTTCCCACTACTCCCATTGTTTCATTTTTTCCGAACGCCCAAGAGCTAAACTTTTTCCCCACACCGTCTGATGAGACTACTAGGGCGGTTCTAACAGGGGGAGCCACATGACAATCGCACTTGGCCACTCCCATTTTTTCATGCCGCTGCGCAATGATAACACCAACCATAGCTTCGTTAGGTGGAGCCATGTACTCCACCAACCTCCACCTCTGCGCAGGTGAAGGGGAACCTCCATCAATGGGAAAACCGGTGACAACCGGTGAAACACCCCGAAAAAGAATGAAAGTGACCCAACACTCCTGCAAGTCATTTTCAAGATTGGGTGGGTGTCACTGTCGGTTTTTCGTCCATAACTTTTTGTGCTTGGAGATAGAATTCCGCGTCAACTTGTGCTTCCAGTTTGGCAAAAATACTTCAAAATACTATCCTTCAGCCTAATTCATTTTACGAAAGCACCCGGTTTTTTCGCCTATTGACTCTTTAACCTGGTGAGGGTTGTTTTGAAATCTACGTAAAATTCTGCGTCCGGAATGATATATCGGGTTCCTAACTTTGCTCGCTCCATAAGCCAGCCAGGTCGGTGGAGCCGAGCCCGTTGTTGTTGGCTCCAGCAGAACTCTGCGCCTCTCATTCGAACCATAGAGGCGAAAGCACCCTTTGGAGATAACTATGGAGCTCGGCTCCACCAATCTGGGGCAAGCAAAGTTAGTTAGGCTCCTCGAATAAGCTCCTTAGGCTAAGGAGCGGAAAAATTGAATTTTTATAGCATTCTTTGCGTTGTAGCCCGTAGAGCTTTAGAGATGAGTCGTGCCTTATTAAATTCATTTGTAGGTGGAAATGAAGCTTTAGAAGAAGAATTCAACTTGTTATTGTCGCTCACTTCGTAGTGGCGCGATATCGCTATGGATGCTTAAATTATTTGTCATTCGAATATTCGTTCGTTCATTATAAAAAATGAACGAATTTATTCGAAATTCGTTCGTTCGGAATGAAAAATGAACGAATTTATTCGAAATTCGTTCGTTCGGAATGAAAAATGAACGAATTTATTCGAAATTCGTTCGTTCGGAATGAAAAATGAACGAATTTATTCGAAATTCGTTCGTTCGGAATGAAAAATGAACGAATTTATTCGAAATTTGTTCGTTCAAAATTAAAAAATGAACGAATTTATTCGAAATTCGTTCGTTCGAAATAAAAAATGAACGAATTTATTCGAAATTCGTTCGCTCGAAATAAAAAATGAACGAATTTACTCGAAATTCGTTCGTTCGGAATAAAAAATGGACGAATTTATTCGAATTTCGTTCGTTCGGAATAAAAAAATGAACGAATTTATTCGAAATTCGTTCCTTCGAAATGAAAAATGAACGAATTTATTCGAAATTCGTTCGCACGGAATCAAAATGAACGAATTCATTCGAAATTCGTTCATTCAAATATTACAAATGAACGAATTTATTCGAAATTCGTTCGTTCGGTCTCTTTTAAAAAGTCCTCACTCTAATCTTCAGTACTGTGTATACGAGTGCATCTATTTATTTTAAGAAAACCACCAAGCCTGCCAGTTTCACAGAATATCTGAGGCCACCTTAGAACTAGATAACAGCATTTGAAAAATTTTTGAAAGATCGTAATTACTTATTTTCTAAGCTGGTTTTGTGATTTTGCAGCTTCGGTCCTTTCTGACTTATCCGGAGAAGTTTAGTAGCCTTGAAGCTTTTAAGTTATGTATGATGGCTAAGCTCTTAATTATAAGTATTTTCCGACATTTATCTTTTTTTTTGAAAATTCGATTCTGGACTTTTTCATCGATTTTCAAAATAACGATCAATAATTGACGAAAAAATACCATCGGTTAGGAATTTGGCCGGTGTTCCACTCGTTCCCCTGCCTAACGTAAGGCTCTGCTTGCTCAGCGTTAGCTTCTACTTGCTTCGCGTTCGGTACGGGGACAATCCGTTACTAGCGGATTGCGTGATAACAGCTTGTTTTAAAAGTTCTGAGATTGAAGGTTGCCGCAAACTCGGTGCACCTATGTTGTAGCTTATGGCACCTAGTTTGCGCCAACCATCAATAGTTAGTGATCGCAAAGTATCACTAGGATCCATGCCGATGTTATACCAGCCAAGTTCCCAATCGATAGCATTTTTCGTCATTTATTAGTCGTTTTTTTTGAAAATCGATGAAAACGGCGAGAATCGAATCCTATATATAAAGAATGGGAACGGCGCGACGAGAAAGTCGCGGAATCGGCCGCGCCTGAACTCTTCAGCATTGTCGATACGCAGCGCGGCGTGTCGCGCGCGGCGCCTCACAGCTGATCATTTTCATTTCCGTTTCCACCATTTTTGCTCCATTTCTTACGTTTTCAAGGTTTTGGCAAGATCTCTGTTTACTCTACATTTTGTTCGCGGCTAATATAATCACTTCGATTTTGCAGCGCTTTCGCCCGCTAAGCCGTTTTTTTCACTTATGTGCTCTATTTTTCTTGTTCTGTGCTTATTTTTTTTATTTTGACTCTTTGTTTTTCGTTTTTTTCTTTGTTCTTGTCTTGTTGCTTTGTCATTTTTAACGAGAAATTTCGTGGGAGGTTTTGCAGCCAGATTTTTTCAAAGAATTTTTGAACGTTTTTCATTTAGAAAGACGGATATTTCAGCCCTTTTTTCAAAAAAAAAAAAAATGGAGAGATTTCTTCACTTCACGCTCATTTTCTCCTAATTTCTACACGCTCATTTTTTCCCAATTTTTTGCTAAAGTATTTTTCACTACGGAGTGCCATGAAAATTCACGCAGGAGACCTCGGAATGAACAAGCAAATTTGAAAAGAAACAAAATTTATTTCGAAAAATAATAGTCAGAAAAACTTTCATGGTGAGCATTGTGCCCAAAAATTCTTTCATTAGATTTTTCGACAGAAGAAAATGCAAGATGTTTAGCAAAAAATCTTTTTCACGTGGCGCATTCTTTTTATCGGATTTTGTCTGTGAGAAAGCAAAGATTTTTTCTACGAAGAAGTTGATAAGATCGCAGAACTTTCCGGTGAAAATTTTACAACCAAGTTTTTTTCCAAAGAATTCAATAATGATTTTCGGGGTATTTTAACTGTTTTAAATCTGAAAAAATCTGCTGATTTTTGTTAAAAAAAAGAGGAGATCAATCACAGATGACTATTTCCACTGGCAGAAAAAAAAATATTCATGCAGGCGGACGTTCAAACAAACTGGAAGGAATTTACGTGAAATTATTAATGTCGAAATCAGATAATCCGTTTAACTTTACTAACTATAAAACCTAATCAGATAATCCACTTACTTTTTCTGAATTGTCAGTTTCATTAAACATCTATAACTGATTGTATACTTACATCATTGAGGGAAAGGCTGAATCCTCACGCCTGATTGAAGCCGACGGTCCGCATATGGACAAATTGGGTAACTGTTCCTTGCGCTCGCGTCATACATACGCGCTCCAGCGCAACCATCCAAAGGCACATCAGGCGCGAATTTCCTATCGTTTGGCAAAGGCCAAACGAATACTATGTAGGGTGGCCTGCAAAGCCGCACGAATACCATACGGAGGGTGACCGGCGAAGTCGAACGAATACTACACGAAGGGTGGCCCGCCAAGCCGCACGAATGCCATACGGAGGGTGACGGGCGAAGTCAAACGAATACTACACGAAGGGTGGCCCGCCAAGCCGGCCCGTCGTTTGGCGAAGCCGAACGAATACTACACGGGTTGTGACCGACAAAGCCTGCCCATCGCTCGGCGGAGCCGATCAGATATTACATGGAGGGTGGCTCGCCAAGATGGCCCATCGTTCGGCGAGGGCGAACGAATACTACGAAGAGAGAGGGAGGTGGGCAAAGCCGGCCCATCTTTCTGCGATGCCGTACAGAATACTACATGGAGGGTGGCCGGCGAAGCCGAAACGAGCAGATACCACACGAAGGGTGGCCCGCTAAACCGGCCCGTCGTTCGGCGAAGCCAATCTAATACCACGTGAACGGAGGGGTCGGCAAAGCCGGCCCATCGTTTTGCGATGCCGAACGAATACTACGTGGAGGGAGGGTTGGCCCGGACCATCATTCCGGTGAAGCTGAACGAACATTAGACGGAGGGTGGTCGGCGAAGCCGAGCAGAATACTACACAGAGGAAGGGTGTCCGGAAAAGCCGCATCCCATCGTTCTGCGATTCCGAACGAATACTACGTGGAGGGAGGGTGGCCCGGCCTATTGTTCGGTGAAGCTGAACCAATATTACACGGAGGGTGGCAGGCGAAGCCTGCCCATCGCTCGGCGAACATGAGCGAATAATACATGGAGTGTGGCCCGCCAAGCCGGCCCATCGTTTGGCGATGCCGAAAGATTACTACCTAGAGAAAGATCGCTCTCGGCGAACATTTTTACTTTACTTTACTTAATCGGTTGGCTTTTCGCCTGACGCGGTCATTCCGCATCTTCACCGAGGTGTGCCGTCCTAGTAGTCAGCCGTGTCCATTTTTCACGGTCTTCAGCCACAATTTGAACACATTCCATCCAGCTGTCACTATTCCATTTCCTGCGAAACGAAACATCGCGCCTGAACTGTCTTTCGATGCCGAGTGACTTTAAAAATCCTCTTTAACCACATCCGTCCAGAACTTTCGCCTACGCCCAGGTGGCCGTTTCCAGACAGGATTTGGAAGCATTTTTAAAGCGTGTTGTACGAGACGATCCGGCGTTCTTCTTAGTATATGCCCGAGCAGTCGAAGTCGACTTTCCATTGCTGCTTGAGATGGCGTTAGGAGATGCTGGCACCTCCCTCGTGTCAAGCGTTGATGTACTGCGTCGATTTCCTTGTAAAGGTCTTCGTTATGGCATACACGCGGCCAGAAATATCCAAGCAAACGCCTAAAAAGCTTCCTCTCCGTGCAATCCAACCTTTCCATCTGCGTTTTCGGTGCTGCCCACGTCTCCGATCCGTACATCATGATAGGGCGAATAGCGGATAGGTAGACGCGCAACTTGACTTCCTTCGCGATGGTGGTAGACCACAAACACTTGGTTAGAGAATTGAATGCAGACGTAGCTTTCGCACATCGTTGTCGAATATCCGCTGCATAACTACCATCGTTCTTCAGCAAACAGCCCAAATAACAGAAATCGTCCACCAGTTCGATACGTTGTCCGTCCACACAAACTCCAGTTGAAGGCCTCTGAGAGACCCACATCTGCTTGCATTTGTCGGGACGAAGACGAAGTCCATAGGCTGCGGCATACTTCGAAACGAGGTTCACAATCCTTTGCAGTTTTGCGTTGTTTTCAGCGAATAACACAATGTCGTCGGCGTACTCCAGGTCGACAAGGAGCGACGTCCCTGATGGTGTTAGGATCACATCCGCAGGAAACTGTTCTGCAACTCTACGCATGATGTCATCAACGGCGAAGTTGAAAGAAAAGGTCCTGCAACGGCTCCCTTGCCTTACTCCTGTTTTCACCTCGAAAGCTGACGTAAATCCGACAGGTGTACGAACTGCTGCTGTTGTTCCTTTGTTCATGTCCTCGATTAACCGAACATACTTTTCCGGCACTCCATCTGCTCGCAGAGCATTGAGCAATCGATCACGATGAGGAGAGTCGAACGCGGCTTCAAAGTCCAAAAAAGCAAGCTGTAATGGCTTCGAAAACCGCTGCCACGATTCAATTACTCTTCTACGACGAACACTCTGGTCGATGGTCGATCTTCCAGGTCGAAAACCGGCTTGCTCATCTCTGGTCGTTCCTTCCACGATGTTTGATAAGTCGCTCGAGAATGATACGTTCTAAAACCTTGTACGCTGACACGAAGTAGAGAGATTCCTCTGTAGTTCTTAGGATCCGTGACGGATAGCTTCTTGTGAAGAGGTACGATGATCGCATGTCTCCACGAATCAGGTATCTCTTTCGCTCATCCATATGGCACGGATGGTGTTGGTCATTTCAATGAATCCCCAGACGGAGGAAGAGCTTTCACAATTTCAGCGGTGATGTTGTCATCTCCATCTGCCTTTCCATTCTTGATTTTCCGGACACAATTCAAAACTTCAGACTCAGTCCGCGGTTCCTCACTGACATCGTAATGTGCTCTCTGAACATGCGGGAGCTCAGGTACTGATGGCGCTGGACGATTCAGTAGTGAACTGAAGTAATCCTTCCCATATTGGCAGCGTCGCGTCACCAACGCTGCAACTCCATTGGTAGTGTTCAAGACGGGAGAGAATCTCTTCATCTTCCCGCTATACTGTCGCAGCAACGCGTAGGCTTTCCTCAGATTCTTGTTCTCACAAGCCTTCTCGAACTCCTTAGCTCTACACGTCCACTCTCGTTCACGGTCACTTTGAAGCTGCCGACGCAACTTCCTCCTCAGACGCTTCTCCTCCACGAAGTTTCCTGCAGTTCGGAGAGCACATACTCTGTTGTAGGTAGATGTTGTTTCTTCTGAGACGTAGGCGAACTTCTTCTTAGGCTGTACAACCGGAGTGCCTCTTTCCGAAGCGTCCTGGATGCATTTGACAAAGAATCCGCGTCGCAAAGTTTCTTCTTAGTCCGTACTCCGATGTGAATAGAAACGCGTTGTCGGAAATTCCTTCTGCACTCTTCATCTCTGAGACTTGTCATGTCAATCCTCCTGGAGAGGCTGAGCCCTCGCTTCCTCTTATGAATCCTCGCAGTGAAGTTCAACAGAACAGGACGGTGATCCGAATCGAATGCGACATCCCACACAGCTCTAGATCTTCGAATGTCCGATACTGGAATATTCCTCGTCAGGACATAGTCAAGCTGTAGTTTCAAAGTTGTCATCTTTCCGCTTCCGCTGCTCTTCTGGAGATAGCGGGTTGGTCCCTGCCACGTAAGCTGATGGCGGCGATGATTCCTCTTGAATGTCGATGCAATAATCAGACCACTGCGTTCACAAAAGTCGACAAGGCGGTAGCCATTGTCCGATGTTTGCTCCAGCACTGGGTAGAACCATTTACCGAGTAACTTCGGATTCCTGATCAAGTCCCATCTTCGCATTTGCGTCAATCCCCACGACAACAGCATGTTGACAAGGTATCCTGGCCAGCAACGTATTGAGTTCCTCATAAAACGCATCCTTCGAATTGTCTTCGGCGGTTTCAGTGGGCGCATGAGCACTCACTATCCACAGATTGAATCCTCTGTGATCCCGCAGTCGTACGAATGCATTCCGACACGACGTTGAGCCGAACTCCTTGACCATACCATTGAAATCCTTCCTTACAGCTATTGCACAGCCTCCCACTCTCCTATCGTCAGCGTTACCGCAGTAGATGGTGTACTCTCCGACGCTGATGACGGGTCTATCCTGAGGCGGGTTTCCTGCAAAGCAGCAAACGGTGCATGGAAATAGCTCAGAAGTCTGGATAGCGCAGTTTTTGGATATCACTCGACAGCGATCGACAGTTCAGGAGTGGCGAAATTGTGGCTTGTGGTCAAAGACTCCATGACTCCCTAGGTACGGATCCTAAGGTGTTATGGACCAGAGGCCTTAGTGTGCCGGACGGCGACACCTTTATGCAATGTGCGGGATACTTTCGCGATATAGTTGTGCACGCTATATCGCTCGAACGTTCCCTGTGTACACTCAAACGTCTGCTGGGTTCAGTAGAAGCAGGGGCACCAACGAGCAGGTACCAACAGGCTTGTATACACACCCCCAAGAGCGAATAATACATGAAGCGGCGTGGCCCGCCAAGCCGGCCCATGGCTCGGCGATACCGGAAAGATTACTACCTAGAGAGGGTGGTCGGCGAAGCCGAGCAGATTCTAGGTAGAAGGAAGGTGGCCGGCGAAGCCGGTCTATCGTTCGGCGGAGCCGAAAGAAAACTACACCGAGGGTAGCCGGGTAGCCGGCTCTACGTTCGGCGAAGACGAATGAATACTGCGTAGAGGAAGGGGATCGGCGACGCCGGGCAGATACTGCGTACAGGAAGGGGTCGGCGAAGCCGGAAACAGATACCATGTAGAGGGAGGGGTGGCGGCGGAAGCCGACGCTTCCGGTTCGGCGAAGCCGAACAGATACTGCGTAGAGAAAGAGGGTCGGCGAAGCCGCGCCTATCGTTTGGCGGAGCCGAACGAATATCACATGGAGTGTGGTCGGCGAAGCCGAGCAGATACTACACGAGGGTGGCGCCGAACGGAATACTACACCGAGGGGTTGCCGGCGAAGCCGGCCCATCGTTCAGCGAAGCCGAACGAATACTGCGCGTAGAGGAAGAGGGGTCGACGAAGCCGGGCCCCATCGTTCGGCGGAGACGGGCGAATACTACCTTGAAAAGAAACAAAATTTATTTCGAAAAAATAATAGTCAGAAAAACTTTCATGGTGAGCATTGTGCCCAAAAATTTCTTCATTAGATTTTTCGACAGAAGAAAATGCAAGATGTTTAGCAAAAAAATCTTTTCACGTGGCGCATTCTTTTTTATCGGATTTTTGTCTGTGAAAACAAAGATTTTCTTCACGAAGAAGTTGATAAGATCGCAGAACTTTCCGGTGAAAATTTTACAACCAAGTTTTTTCCAAAGAATTCAATAATGATTTTCGGGGTATTTTAACTGTTTTAAATCTGAAAAAATCCGCTGATTTTTGTGAAAAAAAGAGGAGATCAATCACAGATGACTATGTCCACTGGCAGAAAGAATAATCATGCGGCGGACGTTCAAACAAACTGGAAAGGAATTTACGTGAAATTATTAATGTCGAAATCAGATAATCCGTTTAACTTTACTAACTATAAACCTAATCAGATAATCCTTACTTTTTCTGAATTGTCAGTTTCATTAAACATCTATAACTGATTGTATACTTACATCATTGAGGGAAAAGGCTGAATCCTCACGCCTGATTGAAGCCGACGGTCCGCATATGGACAAATTGGGTAACTGTTCGCTTGCGCTCGCGTCATACATACGCGCTCCAGCGCAACCATCCAAAGGCACATCAGGCGCGAATTTCCTATCGTTTGGCAAAAGCCAAACGAATACTACATGTAGGGTGGCCTGCGAAGCCGCACGAATACCATACGGAGGGTGACCGGCGAAGTCGAACAGAATACTACACGAAGGGGTGGCCCGCCAAGCCGGCCCGTCGTTTGGCGAAGCCGAACGAATACTACACGGGTTGTGACCGACAAAGCCTGCCCATCGCTCGGCGGAGCCGATCGAATATTACATGGAGGGTGGCCCGCCAAGATGGCCCATCGTTCGGCGAGGGCGAACGAATACTACGGAAGAGAGAGGGAGGTGGGCAAAGTCGGCCCATCTTTCTGCGATGCCGTACGAATACTACACGGAGGGTGGCCGGCGAAGCCGAACAGATACCACACGAAGGGTGGCCCGCTAAGCCGGCCCGTCGTTCGGCGAAGCCAATCTAATACCACGTGAACGGAGGGGGTCGGCAAAGCCGGCCCATCGTTCTGCGATGCCGAGCGAATACTACGTGGAGGAGGGTGGCCCGGACCATCATTCGGTGAAGCTGAACGAACATTAGACGGAGGGTGGTCGGCGAAGCCGAACGAATACTACACAGAGGAAGGGTGTCCGGAAATGCCGACCCATCGTTCTGCGATTCCGAACGAATACTACGTGGAGGGATGGTGGCCCGGCCTATTGTTCGGTGAAGCTGAACCAATATTGACACGGAGGTGGCAGGCGAAGCCTGCCCATCGCTCGACGAACATGAGCGAATAATACATGGAGTGTGGCCCGCCAAGCCGGCCCATCGTTTGGCGATGCCGAAGATTACTACCTAGAAAGATCGCTCGGCGAACGCGGGCGAATAATACATGAAGGAGTGGCCCGCCAAGCCGGCCCATGGCTCGGCGATACCGAAAGATTACTACCTAGAGAGGGTGGCCGGCGAAGCCGAGCAGATTCTAGGTAGAAGGAAGGTGGCCGGCGAAGCCGGCTATCGTTCGGCGGAGCCGAAGAAAACTACACCGAGGGTAGCCGGAGTAGCCGGCTCTACGTTCGGCGAAGACGAATGAATACTGCGTAGAGGAAGGGGATCGGCGACGCCGAGCAGATACTGCGTACAGGAAAGGGGTCGGCGAAGCCGAGCAGATACCACGTAGAGGGAGGGGTGGCGGCGAAGCCGCGCTGGTTCGGCGAAGCCGAACAGATACTACACGGAGGGTGGCCGGCGAAGCCGGCGCTCATCGTTCGGCGGAGCCGAACGAATACTACCTAGAGGGAGGGCGGCCGACGAAGCCGACCCATCGTTCGGCGGAGACGAGCGAATACTACCTAGGGGAGGGTGGCCGGCGAAGCCGGCCCATCGTTCAGTGGAGCCAAACAGATACTAGCTAGAGGGGAGGTGGCCGGCGAAGCCGCCGGCACATCGTTCTGCGAAGCCGAACGAATACTGCGTAGAGAAAGAGGGTCGGCGAAGCCGCCTATCGTTTGGCGTAGCCGAACGAATATCACATGGAGTGTGGTAGGCGAAGCCGAACGAATACTACACGAGGGGTGGCTGGCGAAGCCGAACGACTACTACACGAGGGGTGGCGCCGAACGAGATACTACACCGAGGGTTGCCGGCGAAGCCGGCCCATCGTTCAGCGAAGCCGATTGAATACTGCGTAGAGGAAGGGGTCGACGAAGCCGGCCCATCGTTCGGCGGAGACGGGCGGAATACTACCTAGGGGGAGGGTGGCCGGCGAAGCCGGCCCATCGTTCTGTGAAGCCGAACGAGATACCACGTAAAGGAGGGGTCGGCGAAGCCGGCGAATACAATGTAGAGAGAGGGGTCGGCGAAGCTGGTTATTCTTCGTTCAGCGGGAAGCCGAACGAGATACTACGCGGAGGGTGGCCGGCGGCGAAGCCGGTCTGCCATGCTCGGCGAAGCCGAACGAGATACTACACCGAGGGTTGCCGGCGAAGCCGGCCAAATGTATTCTGCGAAGCCGAACGAGTACTGCGTAGAGAAAGAGGGTCGGCGAAGCCGGCCCATCGTTCTGTGAAGCCGAACGAATACCACGTGGAGGGAGGGTCGGCGAAGCCGAGCGAATACTACGTAGAGGGAGGGGTGGCCGGCAAAGCCGGCCCATCTTTCGGCAAACCCGAACGAATACTGCGTAGAGGAAGGGGTCGACGAAGCCGGCCCATCGTTCGGCGGAGACGGGCGAATACTACCTAGAGGAGGGGAGTGGTGGCCGACAAAGCCGGCCCATCGTTCTGTGAAGCCGAACGAATACCACGTAAAGGGAGGGTCGGCGAAACCGAACGAATACTGCGCAGAGGAGGGTCGACGAAGCCGGCCCATCGTTCGGCGGAGACGGGCGAATACTACCTAGAGGGAGGTGGCCGGCAGAAGCCGCCCATTTGTTCGGTGGAGCCAAACGAATACTAACTAGAGGGAGGTGGCCGGCGAAGCCCCATCGTTCTGTGAAGCCGAACGAATACCACGTAAAGGGAGGGTCGGCGAAGCCGAAGCAGATACAATGTAGAGAGAGGGGGCCGGCGAAGCCGGCCCTTCGTTCGGCGAAGCCGAACGAATACTACACGGAGGGTGGCCGGCGAAGCCGGCCCATCTTTCCGCGAAGCCGAACGAATACTACACCGAGGATTGCCGGCGAAGCCGGCCCATCGTTTGGCGGAGCCGAACGAATATCACATGGAGGGTGGTGGGGGAAGCCGAACGAGATACTACACGAGGGGTGGCTGGCGAAGCCGAACGACTACTACACGAGGGGTGGCTGGCGAAGCCGGCCCATCCTTAGGCGAAGTCGAACGAATACTACGTAGAGGAAGGTGACCGGCACAGCCGGCCCATCTTTCGGCGAAGCCGAACGAATACTACACCGAGGGTTGCCGGCGAAGCCGGCCAATCGTTCGGCGGAGACGAGCGAATACTAGCTAGAGGGAGGGTGGCCGGCAAAGCCGACCCATCGTTTTGTGAAGCCGAACAAATACCACGTAAAGGGAGGGGGTCGGCGAAGCCGAGCGAATACAATGTAGAGGGAGGGGGTCGGCGAAGCCGGCCCTTCGTTCGGCGAAGCTGAACGAATACTACACGGAGGGTGGCCGGCGAAGCCGGCCCATCTTTCTGCGAAGCCGAAAGAATACTACACCGAGGATTGCCGGCGAAGCCGGTCCATCGTTTGGCGGAGCCGAACGAATATCACATGGAGTGTGGTCGGCGAAGCCGAGCAGATACTACACGAGGGTGGCTGGCGAAGCCGAACGACTACTACACGAGGGGTGGCTGGCGAAGCCGGCCCATCCTTAGGCGAAGTCGAACGAATACTACGTAGAGGGAGGGTGACTGGCGAAGCCGGCCCATCTTTCGGCGAAGCCGAACAGATACTACACCGAGGGTTGCCGGCGAAGCCGGCCAATCGTTCGGCGGAGCCGAACGAATACTGCGTAGAGGAAGGGGGTCGGCGAAGCCGGCCCATCGTTCGGCGGAGACGAGCGAATACTAGCTAGAGGGAGGGTGGCCGGCAAAGCCGACCCATCGTTTTGTGAAGCCGAACGAATACCACGTAAAGGGGAGGGTCGGCGAAGCCGAAAGCGAATACAATGTAGAGGAGGGGTCGGCGAAGCCGGCTCCCTTCGTTCAGCGAAGCCGAACAGATACTTCACAGAGGGTGGCCGGCGAAGCCGCTATCCTATCGGCGAAGCCGAACGAATACTACACGGAGGGTGGCCGGCGAAGCCGGCCTATCGTTCGGCGAAGCCGAACGAATACTGCGTAGAGGAAGGGGGTCGGCGAAGCCGAAGGAATACTACACCAGGGGTGGCTGGCGAAGCCGAACGACTACTACACGAGGGTGGCTGGCGAAGCCGGCCCATCCTCAGGGCGAAGCCGAACGAATACTACGTAGAGGGAGGTTGGCCGCCAACGCCGGCCCATCGTTCGGCGAAGCCGAACGAAGACTGCGTAGAGGAAGGGGGTCGACGAAGCCGGCCCATCGTTCGGCGAAGCCGAACGAATACTACACAGAGGGTGGCCGGCGAAGCCGGCCCATGCTTCCGCGAAGCCGAACGAATACTACACCGAGGGTTGCCGGCGAAGCCGGCTTCCATCGTTGGCGGAGCCGAACGAATATCACATGGAGTGTGGTCGGCGAAGCCGAGCAGATACTACACGAGGGGTGGCTGGCGAAGCCAAAGACTACTACACGAGGGGTGGCTGGCGAAGCCGGCCCATCTTTCGGCGAAGCCGAACGACTACTACACGAGGGTGGCTGGCGAAGCCGGCCCATCGTTCTGCGAAGCCGAACGAATACTGCGTAGAGAAAGAGGGTCGGCGAAGCCGGCCTATCGTTTGGCGGAGCCGAACGAATATCACATGGAGTGTGGTCGGCGAAGCCGAGCAGATACTACACGAGGGGTGGCTGGCGAAGCCGAACGACTACTACACGAGGGGTGGCGCCGAACGAATACTACACCGAGGGTTGCCGGCGAAGCCGGCCCATCGTTCAGCGAAGCCGAACGAATACTGCGTAGAGAAAGAGGGTCGGCGAAGGCGGCCCATCGTTCGGCGGAGACGGGCGAATACTACCTAGAGGGAGGGTGGCCGGCGAAGCCGGCCCATCGTCTCTGTGAAGCCGAACGAATACCACGTAAAGGGAGGGGGTCGGCGGCCGAGCAGATACAATGTAGAGAGGGGTCGGCGAAGCCGGCTCCTTCGTTCGGCGAAGCCGAACAGAATACTACACGGAGGGTGGCCGGCGAAGCCGGCTCATCTTTCGGCGAAGCCGAACGAATACTACACCGAGGGTTGCCGGCGAAGCCGGCCCATCGTTCTGCGAAGCCGAACGAATACTGCGTAGAGAAAGAGGGTCGGCGAAGCCGGCCCATCGTTCTGTGAAGCCGAACGAATACCACGTAAAGGGAGGGGTCGGCGAAGCCGAGCGAATACTACGTAGAGGGAGGGTGGCCGGCAAAGCCGGCCCATCTTTCGGCAAACCCGAACGAATACTGCGTAGAGGAAGGTGGTCGACGAAGCCGGCCCATCGTTCGGCGGAGACGGGCGAATACTACCTAGAGGGAGGGTGGCCGACGAAGCCGGCCCATCGTTCTGTGAAGCCGAACGAATACCACGTAAAGGGAGGGGGTCGGCGAAACCGAACGAATACTAACTAGAGGAGGGTGGCCGGCGAAAGCCGGCCCATCGTTCTGTGAAGCCGAACGAATACCACGTAAAGGGAGGGGTCGGCGAAGCCGAGCGAAGATACAATGTAGAGAGAGGGGGGTCGGCGAAGCCGGCCTTCGTTCGGCGAAGCCGAACGAATACTACACGGAGGGTGGCCGGCAAAGCCGGCCCATCTTTCCGCGAAGCCGAACGAATACTACACCGAGGATTGCCGGCGAAGCCGGCCCATCGTTGGCGGAGCCGAACGAATATCACATGGAGTGTGGTCGGCGAAGCCGAACAGATACTACACGAGGGTGGCTGGCGAAGCCGAACGACTACTACACGAGGGGTGGCTGGCGAAGCCGGCCCATCCTTAGGCGAAGTCGAACGAATACTACGTAGAGGGAGCGTGACCGGCAAAGCCGGCCCATCTTTCGGCGAAGCCGAACGAATACTACACCGAGGGTTGCCGGCGAAGCCGCTGGTCGTTCGGCGGAGCCGAACGAATACTGCGTAGAGGAAGGGGTCGGCGAAGCCGGCCCCATCGTTCGGCGGAGACGAGCGGATACTAGCTAGAGGGAGGGTGGCCGGCAAAGCCGACCCATCGTTTTGTGAAGCCGAACGAATACCACGTAAAGGGAGGGGGTCGGCGAAGCCGAGCGAATACAATGTAGAGGGAGGAAGTCGGCGAAGCCGGCCCTTTGTTCGGCGAAGCCGAACGAATACTACACGGAGGGTGGCCGGCGAAGCCGGCTCATCTTTCGGCGAAGCCGAACGAATACTACACCGAGGGTTGCCGGCGAAGCCGGCCCATCGTTCTGCGAAGCCGAACGAATATTGCGTAGAGAAAGAGGGTCGGCGAAGCCGGCCCATCGTTCTGTGAAGCCGAACGAATACCACGTAAAGGGAGGGTGACCGGCAAAGCCGGCCCATCTTTCGGCGAAGCCGAACAGATACTACACCGAGGGTTGCCGGCGAAGCCGCTGGTCGTTCGGCGGAGCCGAACGAATACTGCGTAGAGGAAGGGGGTCGGCGAAGCTGGCCCATCTTTCGGCGAAGCCGAACGACTACTACACGAGGGGTGGCTGGCGAAGCCGGCCCATCGCTAGGCGAAGCCGAACGAAGACTGCGTAGAGGAAGGGTCGACGAAGCCGGCCCATCGTTCGGCGGAGACGGGCGAATACTACCTAGAGGAGGGTGGCCGGCGAAGCCGGCCCATCGTTCTGTGAAGCCGAACGAATACCACGTAAAGGAGAGGGGTCGGCGAAGCCGAAGGCAGATACAATGTAGAGAGAGGGGTCGGCGAAGCCGCGCCACTTTGTTCGGCGAAGCCGAACAGATACTACACGGAGGGTGGCCGGCGAAGCCGCTCATCTTTCGGCGAAGCCGAACAGATACTACACCGAGGGTTGCCGGCGAAGCCGGCTGCCATCGTTCTGCGAAGCCGAACGAATATTGCGTAGAGAAAGAGGGTCGGCGAAGCCGGCCCATCGTTCTGTGAAGCCGAACGAATACCACGTAAAGGGAGGGTGACCGGCAAAGCCGGCCCATCTTTCGGCGAAGCCGAACAGATACTACACCGAGGGTTGCCGGCGAAGCCGCAGTCGTTCGGCGGAGCCGAACGAATACTGCGTAGAGGAAGGGGTCGGCGAAGCCCTTGCATCTCGGCGAAGCCGAACGAATACTACACGGAGGGTGGCCGGCGAAGCTGGCTCATCGTTCGTCAGCGAAGCCGAACGAGTACTGCGTAGAGAGGAAGGGGTCGGCGAAGCCGAACAGATACTACACCAGGGGTGGCTGGCGAAGCCGAACAGATACTACACGAGGGTGGCTGGCGAAGCCGAACGGCTGCTACACGAGGGGTGGCTGGCGAAGCCGGCAAATCCTTAGGCGAAGTCGAACAGATACTACGTAGAGGAGGGTGACCGGCAAAGCCGGCCCATCTTTCGGCGAAGCCGAACAGATACTACACCGAGGGTTGCCGGCGAAGCCGCGCCAATCGTTCGGCGGAGCCGAACGAATACTGCGTAGAGGAAGGGGTCGGCGAAGCCGGCCCATCTTTCGGCGAAGCCCAACGAATACTACACCGAGGGTTGCCGGCGAAGCCGGCCCATCGTTCGGCGAAGACGAATGAATACTGCGTAGAGGAAGGGGATCGGCGACGCCGAACGAATACTGCGGACAGGGAAAGGGGTCGGCGAAGCCGAACGAATACCACGTAGAGGGAGGGGTGGCGGCGAAGCCGCGCCCGCTTGGTTCGGCGAAGCCGAACAGATACTACACGGAGGGTGGCCGGCGAAGCCGGCACCATCGTTCGGCGGAGCCGAACGAATACTACCTAGAGGGAGGGCGGCCGACGAAGCCGACCCATCGTTCGGCGGAGACGAGCGAATACTACCTAGGGGAGGGTGGCCGGCGAAGCCGGCCCATCGTTCAGTGGAGCCAAACGAATACTAGCTAGAGGAGGGTGGCCGGCGAAGCCACTACATCGTTCTGCGAAGCCGAACGAATACCGCGTAGAGAAAGAGGGTCGGCGAAGCCGGCCTATCGTTTGGCGGAGCCGAACGAATATCACATGGAGTGTGGTCGGCGAAGCCGAACGAATACTACACGAGAGGGAGCCGGCGAAGCCGAACGACTACTACACGAGGGGTGGCGCCGAACGAATACTACACCGAGGGTTGCCGGCGAAGCCGGCCCATCGTTCGGCGAAGCCGAACGAATACTGCGTAGAGGAAGGGGGTCGACGAAGCCGGCCCATCGTTCGGCGGAGACGGGCGAATACTACCTAGAGGGAGGGTGGCCGGCGAAGCCGGCCCATCGTTCTGTGAAGCCGAACGAATACCACGTAAAGGGAGGGGGTCGGCGAAGCCGAAGCGAGATACAATGTAGAGAGGGGGTCGGCGAAGCCGGCCCTTCGTTCGGCGAAGCCGAACGAATACTACACGGAGGGTGGCCGGCAAAGCCGGCCCATCTTTCGGCGAAGCCGAACGAATACTACACCGAGGGTTGCCGGCGAAGCCGGCCCATCGTTCTGCGAAGCCGAACGAGTACTGCGTAGAGAAAGAGGGTCGGCGAAGCCGGCCCATCGTTCTGTGAAGCCGAACGAATACCACGTGGAGGGAATGGGTCGGCGAAGCCGAGCGAATACTACGTAGAGGGAGGGTGGCCGGCAAAGCCGGCCCATCTTTCGGCAAACCCGAACGAATACTGCGTAGAGGAAGGGGGTAAACGAAGCCGGCCCATCGTTCGGCGGAGACGGGCGAATACTACCTAGAGGGAGGGTGGCCGACAAAGCCGGCCCATCGTTCTGTGAAGCCGAACGAATACCACGTAAAGGGAGGGGGTCGGCGAAACCGAACGAATACTGCGCAGAGGAGGGGGGTCGGCGAAGCCGGCCCATCGTTCGGCGGAGACGGGCGAATACTACCTAGAGGGAGGGTGGCCGGCGAAGCCGGCCCATTGTTCGGTGGAGCCAAACGAATACTAACTAGGGGAGGGTGGCCGGCGAAGCCGCCCATCGTTCTGTGAAGCCGAACGAATACCACGTAAAGGGAGGGGTCGGCGAAGCCGAGCAGAATACAATGTAGAGAGAGGGGTCGGCGAAGCCGCTTGCGCTGCCGTTCGGCGAAGCCGAACAGATACTACACGGAGGGTGGCCGGCGAAGCCGGCCATCTTTCCGCGAAGCCGAACGAATACTACACCGAGGATTGCCGGCGAAGCCGGCCCATCGTTGGCGGAGCCGAACGAATATCACATGGAGTGTGGTCGGCGAAGCCGAACAGATACTACACGAGGGTGGCTGGCGAAGCCGAACGACTACTACACGAGGGGTGGCTGGCGAAGCCGGCCCATCGCTTAGAGCGAAGTCGAACGAATACTACGTAGAGGGAAGGTGACCGGCAAAGCCGGCCCATCTTTCGGCGAAGCCGAACGAATACTACACCGAGGGTTGCCGGCGAAGCCGGCAGTCGTTCGGCGGAGACGAGCGAATACTAGCTAGAGGGAGGGTGGCCGGCAAAGCCGACCCATCGTTTTGTGAAGCCGAACAAATACCACGTAAAGGGAGGGTCGGCGAAGCCGAAGCGAATACAATGTAGAGAGGGGGGTCGGCGAAGCCGGCCCTTCGTTCGGCGAAGCTGAACGAATACTACACGGAGGGTGGCCGGCGAAGCCGGCCCATCTTTCTGCGAAGCCGAAAGAATACTACACCGAGGATTGCCGGCGAAGCCGGTCCATCGTTTGGCGGAGCCGAACGAATATCACATGGAGTGTGGTCGGCGAAGCCGAGCAGATACTACACGAGGGGTGGCTGGCGAAGCCGAACGACTACTACACGAGGGTGGCTGGCGAAGCCGGCCCATCCTTAGGCGAAGTCGAACGAATACTACGTAGAGGGAGGGTGACTGGCGAAGCCGGCCCATCTTTCGGCGAAGCCGAACAGATACTACACCGAGGGTTGCCGGCGAAGTTGGACAATCGTTCGGCGGAGCCGACCGAATACTGCGTAGAGGAAGGGGGTCGGCGAAGCCGGCCCATCGTTCGGCGGAGACGAGCGAATACTACCTAGAGGGAGGGTGGCCGGCGAAGCCGGCCCATCGTTTTGTAAAGCCGAACTAATACCACGTAAAGGGAGGGGTCGGCGAAGCCGAGCAGATACAATGTAGAGGGAGGGGGTCGGCGAAGCCGGCTCGTCGTTCGGCGTAGCCAAACAAATACTACTTTGAGGGTAGCCGGCGAAGCCGGCTAACCTTTTGGCGAAGCCGAACGAATACTACACGGCGGGTGACCGGCAAAGACGGCTCGTCGTTCGGCGTAGCCGAACGAAGACTACTTAGAGGAAGGGTCGGCGAAGCCGGGAATACTACACCAGGGGTGGCTGGCGAAGCCGAACGACTACTACACGAGGGGTGGCTGGCGAAGCCGGCCCATCCCAGGGCGAAGCCGAACGAATACTACGTAGAGGGAGGTTGCCGGCGAAGCCGGCCCATCGTTCAGCGAAGCCGAACGAATACTGCGTAGAGGAAGGGGGTCGACGAAGCCGGCCCATCGTTCGGCGAAGCCGAACGAATACTACGCGGAGGGTGGCCGGCGAAGCCGGCCCATCTTTCGGCGAAGCTGAACGAATACTACACCGAGGGGTGCCGGCGAAGCCGCTTCATCGTTGGCGGAGCCGAACGAATATCACATGGAGTGTGGTCGGCGAAGCCGAACGAATACTACACGAGGGGTGGCTGGCGAAGCCGGCCCATCGTTCTGCGAAGCCGAACGAATACTGCGTAGAGAAAGAGGGTCGGCGAAGCCGGCCTATCGTTTGGCGGAGCCGAACGAATATCACATGGAGTGTGGTCGGCGAAGCCGAGCAGATACTACACGAGGGGTGGCTGGCGAAGCCGAACGACTACTACACGAGGGGTGGCGCCGAACAGATACTACACCGAGGGTTGCCGGCGAAGCCGGCCCATCGTTCAGCGAAGCCGAACGAATACTGCGTAGAGGAAGGGGTCGACGAAGCCGGCCCATCGTTCGCCGGAGACGGGCGAATACTACCTAGAGGAAGCGTGGCCGACGAAGCCTGCCCATCGTTCTGTGAACCCGAACCAATACCACGTAAAGGGAGGGGTCGGCGAAGCCGAGCAGATACAATGTAGAGAGAGGGTCGGCGAAGCCGCTTCTTCGTTCGGCGAAGCCGAACGAATACTACACGGAGGTGGCCGGCGAAGCCGGCTCATCTTCGGCGAAGCCGAACGAATACTACACCGAGGGTTGCCGGCGGAAGCCGCTGAGTCGTTCTGCGAAGCCGAACGAATACTGCGTAGAGAAAGAGGTCGGCGAAGCCGCCCATCGTTCTAATGAAGCCGAACGAATACCACGTAAAGGGAGGTCGGCGAAGCCAGCAGATACTACGTAGAGGGAGGGTGGCCGGCAAAGCCGGCCCATCTTTCGGCAAACCCGAACGAATACTGCGTAGAGGAAGGTGGTCGACGAAGCCGGCCCATCGTTCGGCGGAGACGGGCGAATACTACCTAGAGGGAGGGTGGCCGACGAAGCCGGCCCATCGTTCTGTGAAGCCGAACGAATACCACGTAAAGGGAGGGGGTCGGCGAAACCGAACGAATACTAACTAGAGGGAGGGTGGCCGGCGAAGCCGGCCCATCGTTCTGTGAAGCCGAACGAATTCCACGTAAAGGGAGGGGGTCGGCGATGCCGAGCAGATTCAATGTAGAGAGGGGGTCGGCGCAGCCGGCCCATCATTCCGCGAAGTCGAACAAATACTACACGGAGGGTGGCCGGCAAAGCCAGCCCATCTTTCAGCGAAGCCGAACAAATACTACACCGAGGATTGCCGGCGAAGCCGGCCCATCGTTGGCGGAGCCGAACGAATATCACATGGAGTGTGGTCGGCGAAGCCGAACAGATACTACACGAGGGGTGGCTGGCGAAGCCGAACGGCTACTACACGAGGGGTGGCTGGCGAAGCCGGCCCATCCTTAGGCGAAGTCGAACGAATACTACGTAGAGGGAGCGTGACCGGCAAAGCCGGCCCATCTTTCGGCGAAGCCGAACAGATACTACACCGAGGGTTGCCGGCGAAGCCGGCTGGTCGTTCGGCGGAGCCGAACGAATACTGCGTAGAGGAAGGGGGTCGGCGAAGCCGGCCCATCGTTCGGCGGAGACGAGCGGATACTAGCTAGAGGGAGGTGGCCGGCAAAGCCGACCCATCGTTTTGTGAAGCCGAACGAATACCACGTAAAGGGAGGGGTCGGCGAAGCCGAGCGAATACAATGTAGAGGAGGAAGTCGGCGAAGCCGGCCGCTTCGTTCGGCGAAGCCGAACGAATACTTCACAGAGGGTGACCGGCGAAGCCGGCCCATCTTTCGGCGAAGCCGAACGAATACTACACGGAGGGTGGCCGGCGAAGCCGGCCCATCGTTCGGCGAAGCCGAACGAATACTGCGTAGAGGAAGGGGGTCGGCGAAGCCGAACAGATACTACACCAGGGGTGGCTGGCGAAGCCGAACGAGCGCTACTACACGAGGGGTGGCTGGCGAACCGGGCCCATCCTTAGGCGAAGCCGAACGAAGACTGCGTAGAGGAAGGGGGTCGACGAAGCCGGCCCATCGTTCGGCGGAGACGGGCGAATACTACCTAGAGGGAGGGTGGCCGGCGAAGCCGGCCCATCGTTCTGTGAAGCCGAACGAATACCACGTAAAGGGAGGGGGTCGGCGAAGCCAGCAGATACAATGTAGAGAGAGGTCGGCGAAGCTGGCCCTTGCTGTTCGGCGAAGCCGAACAGATACTACACGGAGGGTGGCCGGCGAAGCCGCTCATCTCGGCGAAGCCGAACGAATACTACACCGAGGGTTGCCGGCGAAGCCGGCCCATCGTTCTGCGAAGCCGAACGAATATTGCGTAGAGAAGAGGGTCGGCGAAGCCGCGCCCATCGTTCTGTGAAGCCGAACGAATACCACGTAAAGGGAGGGTGACCGGCAAAGCCGGCCCATCTTTCGGCGAAGCCGAACAGATACTACACCGAGGGTTGCCGGCGAAGCCGGCTAACAGTCGTTCGGCGGAGCCGACCAAATACTGCGTAGAGGTAGGGGGTCGGCGAAGCCGGCCCATCTTTCGGCGAAGCCGAACGAATACTACACGGAGGGTGGCCGGCGAAGCCGGCCCATCGTTCGGCGGAGCCGAACCAGTACTGCGTAGAGGAAGGGGGTCGGCGAAGCCGAGCAGATACTACACCGGGGTGGCTGGCGAAGCCGAAACGGAGAATACTACACGAGGGGTGGCTGGCGAAGCCGGCCCATCCAGAGCGAGAAGCCGAACGAAGACTGCGTAGAGGAAGGGGTCGACGAAGCCGGCCCATCGTTCGGCGGAGACGGGCGAATACTACCTAGAGGGAGGGTGGCCGGCGAAGCCGGCCCATCGTTCTGTGAAGCCGAACGAATACCACGTAAAGGGAGGGGGTCGGCGAAGCCGAGCGAATACAATGTAGAGAGAGGGGGTCGGCGAAGCCGGCCCTTTGTTCGGCGAAGCCGAACGAATACTACACGGAGGGTGGCCGGCGAAGCCGGCTCATCTTTCGGCGAAGCCGAACGAATACTACACCGAGGGTTGCCGGCGAAGCCGGCCCATCGTTCTGCGAAGCCGAACGAATATTGCGTAGAGAAAGAGGGTCGGCGAAGCCGGCCCATCGTTCTGTGAAGCCGAACGAATACCACGTAAAGGGAGGGTGACCGGCAAAGCCGGCCCATCTTTCGGCGAAGCCGAACGAATACTACACCGAGGGTTGCCGGCGAAGCCGGCCAATCGTTCGGCGGAGCCGAACGAATACTGCGTAGAGGTAGGGGGTCGGCGAAGCCGGCCCATCTTTCCGCGAAGCCGAACGAATACTACACCGAGGGTTGCCGGCGAAGCCGGCCCATCGTTTGGCGGAGCCGAACGAATATCACATGGAGTGTGGTCGGCGAAGCCGAACGAATACTACACGAGGGGTGGCTGGCGAAGCCAAAGACTACTACACGAGGGGTGGCTGGCGAAGCCGGCCCATCTTTCGGCGAAGCCGAACGACTACTACACGAGGGGTGGCTGGCGAAGCCGGCCCATCGTTCTGCGAAGCCGAACGAATACTGCGTAGAGAAAGAGGGTCGGCGAAGCCGGCCTATCGTTTGGCGGAGCCGAACGAATATCACATGGAGTGTGGTCGGCGAAGCCGAACGAATACTACACGAGGGGTGGCTGGCGAAGCCGAACGACTACTACACGAGGGGTGGCGCCGAACGAATACTACACCGAGGGTTGCCGGCGAAGCCGGCCCATCGTTCAGCGAAGCCGAACGAATACTGCGTAGAGGAAGGGGGTCGACGAAGCCGGGCCATCGGTCCGGGGAGACGGGCGAATACATACCACGTAAAGGGAGGGGTCGGCGAAGCCGAGCGAATACAATGTAGAGAGAGGGGTCGGCGAAGCCGTTCTTCGTTCGGCGAAGCCGAACGAATACTACACGGAGGGTGGCCGGCGAAGCCGCTTCATCTTTCGGCGAAGCCGAACAGATACTACACCGAGGGTTGCCGGCGAAAGCCGGCCAATCGTTCTGCGAAGCCGAACGAATACTGCGTAGAGAAAGAGGGTCGGCGAAGCCGGCCCATCGTTCTGTGAAGCCGAACGAATACCACGTAAAGGGAGGGGTCGGCGAAGCCGAGCGAATACTACGTAGAGGGAGGGTGGCCGGCAAAGCCGGCCCATCTTTCGGCAAACCCGAACGAATACTGCGTAGAGGAAGGTGGTCGACGAAGCCGGCCCATCGTTCGGCGGAGACGGGCGAATACTACCTAGAGGGAGGGTGGCCGACGAAGCCGGCCCATCGTTCTGTGAAGCCGAACGAATACCACGTAAAGGGAGGGGGTCGGCGAAACCGAACGAATACTAACTAGAGGGAGGGTGGCCGGCGAAGCCGGCCCATCGTTCTGTGAAGCCGAACGAATACCACGTAAAGGGAGGGGGTCGGCGAAGCCGAGCGAATTCAATGTAGAGAGAGGGGGTCGGCGAAGCCGGCCCTTCGTTCGGCGAAGCCGAACGAATACTACACGGAGGGTGGCCGGCGAAGCCGGCCCATGCTTTCCGCGAAGCCGAACGAATACTACACCGAGGATTGCCGGCGAAGCCGGCCCATCGTTTGGCGGAGCCGAACGAATATCACATGGAGTGTGGTCGGCGAAGCCGAACGAATACTACACGAGGGGTGGCTGGCGAAGCCGAACGACTACTACACGAGGGGTGGCTGGCGAAGCCGGCCCATCCTTAGGCGAAGTCGAACGAATACTACGTAGAGGGAGCGTGACCGGCAAAGCCGGCCCATCTTTCGGCGAAGCCGAACGAATACTACACCGAGGGTTGCCGGCGAAGCCGGCCAATCGTTCGGCGGAGCCGAACGAATACTGCGTAGAGGAAGGGGGGTCGGCGAAGCCGGCCCATCGTTCGGCGGAGACGAGCGGATACTAGCTAGAGGGAGGGTGGCCGGCAAAGCCGACCCATCGTTTTGTGAAGCCGAACGAATACCACGTAAAGGGAGGGGGTCGGCGAAGCCGAGCGAATACAATGTAGAGGGAGGAAGTCGGCGAAGCCGGCCCTTCGTTCGGCGAAGCCGAACGAATACTTCACAGAGGGTGACCGGCGAAGCCGGCCCATCTTTCGGCGAAGCCGAACGAATACTACACGGAGGGTGGCCGGCGAAGCCGGCCCATCGTTCGGCGAAGCCGAACGAATACTGCGTAGAGGAAGGGGGTCGGCGAAGCCGAACGAATACTACACCAGGGGTGGCTGGCGAAGCCGAACGACTACTACACGAGGGGTGGCTGGCGAAGCCGGCCCATCCTTAGGCGAAGCCGAACGAAGACTGCGTAGAGGAAGGGGGTCGACGAAGCCGGCCCATCGTTCGGCGGAGACGGGCGAATACTACCTAGAGGGAGGGTGGCCGGCGAAGCCGGCCCATCGTTCTGTGAAGCCGAACGAATACCACGTAAAGGGAGGGGGTCGGCGAAGCCGAGCGAATACAATGTAGAGAGAGGGGGTCGGCGAAGCCGGCCCTTTGTTCGGCGAAGCCGAACGAATACTACACGGAGGGTGGCCGGCGAAGCCGGCTCATCTTTCGGCGAAGCCGAACGAATACTACACCGAGGGTTGCCGGCGAAGCCGGCCCATCGTTCTGCGAAGCCGAACGAATATTGCGTAGAGAAAGAGGGTCGGCGAAGCCGGCCCATCGTTCTGTGAAGCCGAACGAATACCACGTAAAGGGAGGGTGACCGGCAAAGCCGGCCCATCTTTCGGCGAAGCCGAACGAATACTACACCGAGGGTTGCCGGCGAAGCCGGCCCATCGTTCGGCGAAGCCGAACGAGTACTGCGTAGAGGAAGGGGGTCGGCGAAGCCGAACGAATACTACACCAGGGGTGGCTGGCGAAGCCGAACGAATACTACACGAGGGGTGGCTGGCGAAGCCGGCCCATCCTTAGGCGAAGCCGAACGAAGACTGCGTAGAGGAAGGGGGTCGACGAAGCCGGCCCATCGTTCGGCGGAGACGGGCGAATACTACCTAGAGGGAGGGTGGCCGGCGAAGCCGGCCCATCGTTCTGTGAAGCCGAACGAATACCACGTAAAGGGAGGGGGTCGGCGAAGCCGAGCGAATACAATGTAGAGAGAGGGGGTCGGCGAAGCCGGCCCTTTGTTCGGCGAAGCCGAACGAATACTACACCGAGGGTTGCCGGCGAAGCCGGCCCATCGTTCTGCGAAGCCGAACGAATATTGCGTAGAGAAAGAGGGTCGGCGAAGCCGGCCCATCGTTCTGTGAAGCCGAACGAATACCACGTAAAGGGAGGGTGACCGGCAAAGCCGGCCCATCTTTCGGCGAAGCCGAACGAATACTACACCGAGGGTTGCCGGCGAAGCCGGCCAATCGTTCGGCGGAGCCGAACGAATACTGCGTAGAGGTAGGGGGTCGGCGAAGCCGGCTCATGCTCGGCGAACCCGAACGAATCCTACACGGAGGGTGGCCGGCGAAGCCGGCCCATCGTTCGGCGAAGCCGAACGAGTACTGCGTAGAGGAAGGGGGTCGGCGAAGCCGAACGAATACTACACCAGGGGTGGCTGGCGAAGCCGAACGAATACTACACGAGGGGTGGCTGGCGAAGCCGAACGACTGCTACACGAGGGGTGGCTGGCGAAGCCGGCAAATCCTTAGGCGAAGTCGAACGAATACTACGTAGAGGGAGGGTGACCGGCAAAGCCGGCCCATCTTTCGGCGAAGCCGAACGAATACTACACCGAGGGTTGCCGGCGAAGCCGGCCAATCGTTCGGCGGAGCCGAACGAATACTGCGTAGAGGAAGGGGGTCGGCGAAGCCGGCCCATCTTTCGGCGAAGCCCAACGAATACTACACCGAGGGTTGCCGGCGAAGCCGGCCCATCGTTCGGCGAAGCCGAACGAATACTGCGTAGAGGAAGGGGGTCGACGAAGCCGGCCCATCGTTCGGCGGAGACGGGCGAATAATACCTAGAGGGAGGGTGGCCGGCGAAGCCGGCTTCGGTGGAGCCAAACGAGTAGTGCGTAGAGGAAGGGGGTCGGCGAAGCCGAACGAATACTACACCAGGGGTGGCTGGCGAAGCCGAGCGAATACAATGTAGAGAGAGGGGGTCGGCGAAGCCGGCCCTTCGTTCGGCAAAGCCGAACGAATACTACACCGAGGGTTGCCGGCGAAGCCGGCCCATCGTTCGGCGAAGCCGAACGAATACTGCGTAGAGGAAGGGAGTCGGCGAAGCCGGCCCATCGTTCGGCGGAGACGAGCGAATACTACCTAGACGGAGGGTGGCCGGCGAAGCCGTACAGCGGAGTTCGGCGAAGCCGAACGAATATTACATGGAGTGTGGCCGGCGAAGCCGAGCAGATACTACACGAGGGTGGCTGGCGAAGCCGAACGACTTCTACACGAGGGGTGGCTGGCGAAGCCGGCCCATCCATAGGTGAAGCCGAACGAGTGCTACCTAGAGGGAGGGTAGCCGGCGAAGCCGGCCCATCGTTCGGCGAAGCTGAACGAATACTGCGTAGAGGAAGGGGGTCGGCGAAGCCGGCCCATCGTTCGGCGGAGACGAGCGAATACTACCTAGACGGAGGGTGGCCGGCGAAGCCGGCCTGTAGTTCGGCGAAGCCGAACGAATACTACACGAGGGGTGGCTGGCGAAGCCGAACGACTACTACACGAGGGGTGGCTGGCGAAGCCGGCCCATCCTTAGGCGAAGTCGAACGAATACTACGTAGAGGGAGCGTGACCGGCAAAGCCGGCCCATCTTTCGGCGAAGCCGAACGAATACTACACCGAGGGTTGCCGGCGAAGCCGGCCAATCGTTCGGCGGAGCCGAACAAATACTGCGTAGAGGAAGGGGGGTCGGCGAAGCCGGCCCATCGTTCGGCGGAGACGAGCGAATACTAGCTAGAGGGAGGGTGGCCGGCAAAGCCGACCCATCGTTTTGTGAAGCCGAACGAATACCACGTAAAGGGAGGGGGTCGGCGAAGCCGAGCGAATACAATGTAGAGGGAGGAAGTCGGCGAAGCTGGCTCTTCGTTCGGCGAAGCCGAACGAATACTTCACAGAGGGTGACCGGCGAAGCCGGCCATCTTTCGGCGAAGCCGAACAGATACTACACGGAGGGTGGCCGGCGAAGCCGGCCATCGTTCGGCGAAGCCGAACGAATACTGCGTAGAGGAAGGGGTCGGCGAAGCCGAGCAGATACTACACCAGGGGTGGCTGGCGAAGCCGAACGACTACTACACGAGGGGTGGCTGGCGAAGCCGGCCCATCACTTAGGCGAAGCCGAACGAAGACTGCGTAGAGGAAGGGTCGACGAAGCCGGCCCATCGTTCGGCGGAGACGGGCGAATACTACCTAGAGGGAGGGTGGCCGGCGAAGCCGGCCCATCGTTCTGTGAAGCCGAACGAATACCACGTAAAGGAGGGGTCGGCGAAGCCGAGCGAGATACAATGTAGAGAGGGGGTCGGCGAAGCCGGGCTTTGTTCTCCGGCGAAGCCGAACGAATACTACACGGAGGGTGGCCGGCGAAGCCGGCTCATCTTTCGGCGAAGCCGAACGAATACTACACCGAGGGTTGCCGGCGAAGCCGGCCCATCGTTCTGCGAAGCCGAACGAATATTGCGTAGAGAAAGAGGGTCGGCGAAGCCGGCCCATCGTTCTGTGAAGCCGAACGAATACCACGTAAAGGGAGGGTGACCGGCAAAGCCGGCCCATCTTTCGGCGAAGCCGAACGAATACTACACCGAGGGTTGCCGGCGAAGCCGGCCAATCGTTCGGCGGAGCCGAACGAATACTGCGTAGAGGTAGGGGGTCGGCGAAGCCGGCCCATCTTTCGGCGAAGCCGAACGAATACTACACGGAGGGTGGCCGGCGAAGCCGGCCCATCGTTCGGCGAAGCCGAACGAGTACTGCGTAGAGGAAGGGGGTCGGCGAAGCCGAACGAATACTACACCAGGGGTGGCTGGCGAAGCCGAACGAATACTACACGAGGGGTGGCTGGCGAAGCCGGCCCATCCTTAGGCGAAGCCGAACGAAGACTGCGTAGAGGAAGGGGGTCGACGAAGCCGGCCCATCGTTCGGCGGAGACGGGCGAATACTACCTAGAGGGAGGGTGGCCGGCGAAGCCGGCCCATCGTTCTGTGAAGCCGAACGAATACCACGTAAAGGGAGGGGGTCGGCGAAGCCGAGCAATACAATGTAGAGAGAGGGTCGGCGAAGCCGCTTGCTGTTCGGCGAAGCCGAACGAATACTACACGGAGGGTGGCCGGCGAAGCCGCTCATCTTTCGGCGAAGCCGAACGAATACTACACCGAGGGTTGCCGGCGAAGCCGGCACCATCGTTCTGCGAAGCCGAACGAATATTGCGTAGAGAAAGAGGGTCGGCGAAGCCGGCCCATCGTTCTGTGAAGCCGAACGAATACCACGTAAAGGGAGGGTGACCGGCAAAGCCGGCCCATCTTTCGGCGAAGCCGAACGAATACTACACCGAGGGTTGCCGGCGAAGCCGGCTAAATCGTTCGGCGGAGCCGAACGAATACTGCGTAGAGGTAGGGGGTCGGCGAAGCCGGCCCATCTTTCGGCGAAGCCGAACGAATACTACACGGAGGGTGGCCGGCGAAGCCGGCCCATCGTTCGGCGAAGCCGAACGAGTACTGCGTAGAGGAAGGGGTCGGCGAAGCCGAACGAATACTACACCAGGGTGGCTGGCGAAGCCGAACGAATACTACACGAGGGGTGGCTGGCGAAGCCGAACGACTGCTACACGAGGGGTGGCTGGCGAAGCCGGCAAATCCTTAGGCGAAGTCGAACGAATACTACGTAGAGGGAGGGTGACCGGCAAAGCCGGCCCATCTTTCGGCGAAGCCGAACGAATACTACACCGAGGGTTGCCGGCGAAGCCGCTGATCGTTCGGCGGAGCCGAACGAATACTGCGTAGAGGAAGGGTCGGCGAAGCCGGCCCATCTTTTTCGGCGAAGCCCAACGAATACTACACCGAGGGTTGCCGGCGAAGTTGGCTCATCGTTCGGCGAAGCCGAACGAATACTGCGTAGAGGAAGGGGTCGACGAAGCCGGCCCATCGTTCGGCGGAGACGGGCGAATAATACCTAGAGGGAGGGTGGCCGGCGAAGCCGGCTTCGGTGGAGCCAAACGAGTAGTGCGTAGAGGAAGGGGGTCGGCGAAGCCGAACGAATACTACACCAGGGGTGGCTGGCGAAGCCGAGCGAATACAATGTAGAGAGAGGGGGTCGGCGAAGCCGGCCCTTCGTTCGGCAAAGCCGAACGAATACTACACCGAGGGTTGCCGGCGAAGCCGGCCCATCGTTCGGCGAAGCCGAACGAATACTGCGTAGAGGAAGGGAGTCGGCGAAGCCGGCCCATCGTTCGGCGGAGACGAGCGAATACTACCTAGACGGAGGGTGGCCGGCGAAGCCGGCCTGTAGTTCGGCGAAGCCGAACGAATATTACATGGAGTGTGGCCGGCGAAGCCGAGCGAATACTACACGAGGGGTGGCTGGCGAAGCCGAACGACTTCTACACGAGGGGTGGCTGGCGAAGCCGGCCCATCCATAGGTGAAGCCGAACGAGTGCTACCTAGAGGGAGGGTAGCCGGCGAAGCCGGCCCATCGTTCGGCGAAGCTGAACGAATACTGCGTAGAGGAAGGGGGTCGGCGAAGCCGGCCCATCGTTCGGCGGAGACGAGCGAATACTACCTAGACGGAGGGTGGCCGGCGAAGCCGGCTCGTAGTTCGGCGAAGCCGAACAGATATTACATGGAGTGTGGCCGGCGAAGCCGGAACGTATACTACACGAGGGTGGCTGGCGAAGTCGGCCTATCGTTCGGCGAAGCCGAACGAATACTACGTAGAGGAGCGTGGCCGGCAAAGCTGGCTGCCAAATCGTTCGGCGAAGCCGAACGAATACTACATGGAGGGCAGCCAGCAAAGCCGGAGACGACGAAGTTGGACTTCCGTTTCACAAAGCTCGCTCTCTGCTAAGAGTTATGAAACGGTAGCCATTTTGGGTGTAAGCGAGAAATGACCGGCGCCAGAGGGCGACGGCGGAAAGGTACGGGTGTGCAAGTTATACGTGTCGTCATTGCGTGCCACCACCTATGAACGCAGGTTGATTGAAGAATCTGAAACATTTAAGAGTTCAAATGCTTTCGTGTCTGTCTGCTCGTTTTTCAAAATGCGCAGCTGTACTACTGCCAGGGGGCACGCGCCTTCATGTCACGTGGCTGCCACGGGCTAGGGACCCGAAGGGTCACTAGTTCTCAAAAAAAAACGATCGATAATTGTTGGAAAATATTATTAATTAAGGACTTAGCCATTATTCATAGCTTTGGAGCTTCGAGACTAAGACTTCTCGGATAAGTCAGAAGAGACTGAAGCTGCAAAATCACAAAATCAGTTAAAAATCATTAATTACGCTCCGTCGAAAATTTTCGCAGACGCAATCATCTAGTTCTAAGGTAGCTCAGATATTCTGTCAACTATTGCAGGTTTGGTGGTTTACCTCAAAGTAAACAGAAGCACTTAAAGATACAGAGTACTGAAGATTACCACTGAATTTGTAGCATATATTTCACAAACAAGTAGGCTTTGAACCAAGTGGAAGGCAGCGTTAGATAGAAAAGAATTTGATTCTCGAGACTAAAGGAAAAAGTGGGGAAAATGAGGAAACAGGAGAGGAAGAAAAGGACTGGGAGAAGAGGGAAGAAGAAAGAGAGCGAAATAGAGAAGCAGAAACGAGTAAATAAGCGAAGAGAAGCCATCGGTGAAGCTAGGCTCGTTCGCCCGAAGAGCCACCGCAGTGCCAACTGGGACCGAAGATCGCTCCGAGCGGTACTGCTGTCGCCCGGAGAGCGGCTGCTGTGGCCCGAGTAGATGGCTAATTTTCGCTCGGAGCGGAGAGACGGCGCCGCTCGGGTCGCTCTCCGGTCCCGCTCGGAGCGATGGTTTGCCTGAGTTAGTGCGAGTCCGCAACCGCATCATGTCCTTTTAACATTGTGGTCAACTGTATAGTCGTTCCCTTGTGAGACCTTTACCAAGCTACCGTACACCCACCGTACCCTACTGTAACCTATCGAAACTCGATAAACGGTTTGTCAGAGTCGTGTTCAGCACTGCAAATGACGACAAAAACAACAATTTGAGCCATATCTATAGTACCACTCCGCGAATCGTTAGAAGTCGCGATTTGTCATCAAATCCCCCCCCCCCCAGATGAGAAACTTTGAACGAATCAAGTCGAAAGTTTCGGAAACTTGAAAAAAAATCCAGATTCGTGATCAGCGCCCCAAATAACCACCCTAGGCAAATTTTTAGTCAAATATGGAATATTTTTCTTAAACGCTTCGAGGGCCCTATAATTGGTATAAATAAACGCCTTACCGAAAATCCGTACTGTGCTTATCTGGGTCAAATTCTGATCCGCAATTGCGTCCCGACACGCTTTGCGGCCGCACGCGCTGGAGTCAGTCGAGTTCCCAGCGCCAAAGCCGACTCGATATGGCTTTTTTATACAGTTTTCTCCAACTTTGTTCACTTTCCAGTTTCTAAAACCTAGCTAGAGCCAACAGATCGGCGGCTGCGACGCTGGAAACTCTTCCGACTTGAATGTGCGCGGCCGCAAAGCGTATCGAGACGCAATTGCAGACCGGAATTTGGCCCAGAGAAGCACAGTACAAGTCGAAAAGGCTATCAGTCCGTACAAAAATTGGCAAATGTTGCTTCACCAATATTTTGTCTAAGGGGGGGGGGGGAGTTTTGGGAGCTGAACACGATTATGAGGTCCATTTCCGGATTTTCCAAACTTTTTCTTTCGAAAATAGGGAAAGTAACTTAAAGGCAGTGTCCACGATAAAAATTGTTTTCGACCTTTCACCAGAGAACAAAAGTTAAGAGTCTGACTGTTTCATCAGTGAAGAAAGAATCATGAAGAATGCTTCGAAACATCCAAAATCAGCTCTTCTTCTTGAAAGCCACATTTCAACGGTGGATCAGTTGCGCGGGCAGGGGCCTGAAGTAGACAGCGTGTGCAGATGCGCCCCAATGCTAAACTCCGGCCGCGCTCGCGCTCCAATGCTAATGTAGAAGCAGACCAAATTGTTCCTCGGAAAACTCGACCGCGAGCGAAAGGGCTAGTGAGAGCTGACTTCGGAGCCATATGGAGCTGTTTCGGGCTCGTTTTCGTTCTTTCTTCCGACCCCAGTGCTCCAATGGAACCCTGAACTTTCGATTTCCGGCAAAAACCGAGGACGAAATTTATCGTGGACACTGCCTTTAATTAAAGTTTAATCCCAGTACGTCAAATAACCCTTCATTAAACTTTTCAGGCAAATTCATCCGAGAACTACAAGCGTCACGTTCAGCTCAGCTGCAAAAAAAATAAAAATACGAACTTTCACAGGCTGTAACTTTTTTCGCAGATGTCCGCAACAAAATCCGAGTTCAGATTCAAAGAAAGCGTGTCGGAGTTGACTAGAAAAAGTTCATCAGCTTTCTGATCCGGGGAACATCAAGGAATAACTACATATATGATAAAGCTGAGTTACTATGTACCTGTGGACGAGCAGCAAATACACTACACATAGCACAACGGACACTACTAATGGTATGCTTAATCGCCTCCGCATTGTGTTCCACTAGTGAGGAAATGCTGAACAAAATTAGTAGACGATTTGTTGAGAATTATGGTGGTGTGAATGATTGTGTAATCACACCACAGCATGCTCGCCACGCGCCGTATTACTGCTACTGTGCTTATCTGGGTCAAACTCCGGTCCGCAATTTCGTCTCGGCACGCGAGTCAGTCGAGTGTCCAGCGCCAAAGCCGACCCGATATGGCATTTTTATACAGTTTTCTCTAATTTTGTTTAGTTTCCAGTTTCCAAAACCCACTTAGAGTCAACATATGGCGGCTGCGGCTCTGGAAACTCTTCCGACTCGAAAGCGCGCGGCCGCAAAGCGTGTCGAGACGCAATCGCGGACCGGAATTTGGCTCAGAGAAGCACAGTATGTCATGCTATTCAAGCCACTGTTCACTGTAAGGACCGTATCCTACTTTTCTTGTAAGCATGCCTCGGGAAAAAAGAAAATCCCTCACAAAACTCTCAAATATCGGAGAAAAACTGTTTGAAAACCTCTTAAATATCAAATTACGTTTGTTTGCTGAGCTTGGCTCACTGCGGACTCTCGACAAACCAAACGTCAGAAATGGTTCCGCGCTTTAAAATAAACAGGTAAGTGAGTTTGTTTTCTGTTTCTGTACCGTAAACTCCTCAAAAATAAGGTGGTTCAATGCACATGCTTGGATGTTAGAATCTTTTGGGATCAAGAAGATTCGAAAATTTGGCTACTGTTCCTCTGGTGAAACGAACGGTGGAAAACTGTTATATTACGTGGGCGGGGTGAACCAATGGGTCGGCCGATCCACAAGGTTTTTACCCACTTCCTGGCCGTTTTTCGTCGTTCTTCCGTTTTCTGTGGGGACCCAAAGTTAGAATATCTGCAAAACGGGCAACATTCATCGTTACCCTCAAGATCAAAATAAGAGCTCTGACTTTTCACGTCTGTGATGGCCAGGTCCACCCTGTCAGGAAGATAACACAACAACCGTTTTTATAGAGGACACTGCCTTTAAAGAGCTAACTTTGTAGTGGCCACCAGGGCTGTGCGTTATAACGTTAACGTGTTAACGCATTAACGGGTTAACGCGTTTTTTTTGGGAAAATTAACGATTAACACTTAACGAAAAAGTCCTAAAATCACGTTAATTTGAGTTCTTTAATTGCAGTGGAATTATGGCACTGATTGATCTGCTTCAATGGCAAATTTAAGAACTGGTGCCGTGCACCTCGCGGCGGTTTGCGGCGCGGTCGATTCTCGGTTGCTGTGAGATATATCGCTGACCTCAATTTGTCCCATTCTATTCTCTATCTATTCTATTTATTTCTTCCCAATATCGAAAAATTCGAATTCGTGTTCCAAAAGGTAATTCGAGGCTTGAACTATCTCTCTACGGTTGAGTAAGCTATCAAATGAGCATTGGGAGCGGGGATTCAAGGCCACACACTTTCTAACAAGCGGCACAGGCTCTGTATGGAGTGCACCACGCGGCGCACACTCTACGAAAAAACGCTACTCAGTTTCTACCACGCGTCGCACGTTCTACATAAAGCGCTACTGACTTTCTAGGATGCGACGCACGCCCTAATGACTCTAGGACGCAACGCACGCCTATTATTCACAACGTCGTGCTGACACCATCTGAGCGCCCATCCACTTTCCACGACGTCCTCACGTCGTCATCTGAAGCCCTACTTTCTTTTCTTGACGTACTGCTGGCGTCATCCGAAGCCCTACCTATAGCCTAGGCCGCTCATTTTGAGCCGCTCGAAGCAAGGCTTATCGAGCTTATCATTACAAAATCTCCTTATCACTGTTTTTTTGCCATCACCGCTCAGAACGTCGGAGGGCCGTGTGCCCGGGAATTTTCGACCAAGGGCGAGCGGCGGGGGCCATGTTTTGCTGGCGGAGAATCATCAGGCGCGAGGCGGGGGCGCCACCAAATTTCGTTAGCTTGGTCCTGCAGGGAAAAATCGAAACAGAGGAAAACATGTTTGCTCGGGCATATCGCATGACACGTTGAACGAAAGAATCAAACCCGTACCACATACGGAGCAGGATTTTATGGTGACTTCACTGCAGGCATCACTCTTTTCTTGACGTACTGCTGGCGTCATCCGAAGACTTAACGTCGGCATGGATCGCGAAGAGACTTCGCGTTCACTGTTGAAATTTGGCGCAAACGCGGTGCCATGTGCTATAACATAGGTGCACCGAGTTGGCGCCAACCTTCAACAATGCACGCGAAGTCTCTTCCCGATCCATGCCGATGTTACATCATCGCGCACTATGCGGGGTGGCAGTAAGGTAAGTTCCCCAGTCTAATGATCAGATTTGAATGGGACACCAATCGTGGGGTTTGGAAAATTTTGGAGAAGGTTATAGCACCTCGCTCAGGGTGTGTCAGAGGTTGTTCCCGGAAATCGTTATACAAGGAATCAATCAATGATTTCAGCGATGACAACGTGGGGATGTTCTGCCCGGGCCCCGCGCCCATTACGAGTCATGGAGCTGGGGCGGGGACCTGTAGGGCGCCAGGCGCGGAGGGGGGCCCCGCCTCGCTGAGTGGTGGGTACGGGGGCGCGGCCCTCCGACGTTCTGAGCGACTGCTCCGCTGCTACCCCTCCCGGACTCATCCTAGCAACCTAAGCTATACTTTCCATGGCATCATCTGAAGTCCCACCCATTTCCCACTACGTCATGATTACGTCATATGGAGCCCCACCCACCTTTCATGACGTCCTGACGACGTCATCTGGAGCTCTAGCTACATATTTCTCCCGAGGCCGTGTCCACGGCTTCTTGAGCCCTACTGCTGTCCACGACGTTCTGCTGACGTCATTAGAAGGTGTATGTTACTTTTCTGGTCAATTTTTTCAAAATTTCTAACGAAGGGCAAAATTAACGTGTTAACGCACTAACCGGTTAACGCGTTTTTTTTCTCGGAAATTAACGATTAACGCTTAACGAAAAAAATATTTCTCATTAACGCTCACCCCTGGTGGCAACGTCTGTGACATTACCAAATACGCATTCGTGAGACAGCAGGCTTTCAGATATTAGAGGAGAGCGTGCGACTGTGTGATTACGAATAGTCACAATACGAAAGACGCTTGACGTTACCTTGTTATAGTACTTGCGACATGAGCAGGTGTAAAGAGAACCCAACCAGCCACTGTTCACCGCCTGTAGAGACTTTGAAATGTGTTCAAGTCGTTAAAAATTTATGACGTGGTGGAGGAAGACCTGCAGGTTGAACCATGTGGGAGCACGTTCTGGAAAGCTGAAGGCACCCCATTACGGATGAACCAGCTTTCATGCAAGAGGAGAGTCTGTGGCTCTGGCGCATTCGCTCCCACAGCTCAACCCCTTACGCCTTATCTCTAAAAAACTGAGTTACAAGAAATACATCTAGAGCATAAAGTTTTTGCCTCGACATTACCGCACATTCATCTGCCATCATTGCAATGAGAGCGACCTACTCAGAAAAATGAAAACAAGTTACTTGTAACATAAAAGGCCGAAAACAAGTTACTTGTAACATATCTGAGCCGATGTAAGTTACTTGCGACTTATCTCAGGTCATTTAAATTACATGTAACATATCGGCGAGATACTGCGTGGGGTGCGCCTCCGATATGTTACATGTAACTTAAATGAATTGAGATAAGTCGCAAGTAACTTACATCAGCTTAGATATGTTACAAGTAACTTGTTTTCGATTTCTGAGAAGACACTGCGTGAAGTGCGCCTTCGATATGTTACATGTAACTTGAATGGCACAATATAAGTCGCAAGTAACTTAAATCGGCCTAGAAGATATTTACCAGGCGGATGTACGACGCACTCGCGGGCTCAGGCTTAAGACTGGCGTTCTTGTTGGTTCAATTACCCAAGTTTGAGGTACTTCACCCCTCCACCAGCAGGGAAGGCCGTGCACAGCATTTTGTTGCGTAGTGTGTGGTCTGGGACGCGCCCTCTGTGTCGCGTGTCGCCTGCGTCACATGATGGCCACCCATAGTGAAAATATGAATGTAAGTTACATGTAACATAAGTGTAACTTACATGTAATATAAATTTAAGTTACATGTAATATAAATTTAAGTTACATGTAATATAAATGTATGTTACATGTAATATAAATGTATGTTACATGTTATATAAATGTAAGTTACTTGAGACATTCAAGTAAGTTACATTTATATTACAAGTAACTTGTTTTGATTTTTGCAGAAACGTAGTGCAGAAACGAGCTTGGCTCAGCCGATACTGCGTAGGACCACAGGGAAATGAATTGGGAGGGGTTGATTGTTTAAATCTTGGTGTGCAGTGGCGTAAATCGCGACAGAATCCCAGCGTTGTCATATTTTTGCCAAAATCTCTGCGTTTGAGAAAGCCATCGTATCCATCAGAACTCAAAAAACGGACGTCAGATAATTCATCACCACCCCAAACAGGCCCTGGAGAAAATTCAGAGCCAATTCTGTCCTAGAGTTTCGAAAAAATTCAAGTATCGCGTACCGTTCTTCGTTCTTCACCACCCCATCGAAATTCCTCCCATCGGTAGTGTCGGGGTGCGGGACGCTGGGTCCCGGAGCCGCGCTCAGGTAATACCAGATGACTTAAGTACTTACTGTAGTTCTCGGGGATAAATTCCAGTTCGCATTTGCGGACTACGGCTGTTTTATCATGCTACACGTGATGATCGTGCTGGGACCACTTGGTCCCGGCACGATTCACCTTTCTCCCAGCACGATTATATCGTGCCGCATGACGCAGCAGCCGTTGTCCGCAATCGCGGACAGGACCACAGGATATCAAGGTTATCGCGTATGCAGATGACATTACTATCATGTGGACGAGAAGATGCTAAAGATCTCTGCATCCAAGTCGTCCAATATGCGTTCTCACAACGGACCCTTCCGAGCACAGCGCCCATCCGGACGTAGAGTGAAATGGAGACCGTCTACCTGCTGCGCGATTTCCAAAACTGTTCGGTCTTGTGCTCGATCCGTCGCTCAAGTTTTATAAAAATACCTAGCAGAAGCAGGCAGTCGTTAAAGCGAAGCTCAATGTTCTCAGGGCCCTAGGCGGTACCTCATGGGGAAGCAGCAAGGAAACTATACTCACTAAGTATAAGGCGATTCTCCAGCCCGCACTGGAGTACGCCGCACCGGTTTGGCAGCATCTCGTCTCAGAATCCTCCTGGGCAAAGATGGAACGAGTACAAAATGCTGCTCTTCGCATCGCCACCGGTTGTGCCAGGAGTTCCCCGGTCGAGCACCTGCATGCCGAAACACGTCTACTACCAGTGAAGGAGCACTGTCAGCTGCAAGCCCAACATTTCCGTATCAATATTATGAAACAACCAAACCATCTGTCATGGAGAGTGCTGAACCCCGTTACAGAGAGAGCTAAAAGACAGCTATTTGCCGATGCTCTAAGCAAAGTCAACTTGCAGAGATGGCACGACTCACAGCGATAACGACTCCGTCTCCTGCGCGAGGAGCACATCAAGTTCGTTCGGTGTCATCTTGAGAGGACGGCCGTAAATCCTGTACTAGGAGAAGTACCGCCCCCCTGTCTGAGCATCCGGGACTCAACTCGGAAGAAGGGCCAGATGCACACTCGCATCGCTACGCTCCGGTCACTCTACAATGCTTATGTCTTACGTCAGCAAGATTGACAGCAGCAAATCTGATGCTTGTCCGGACTGCGGTTCCATCGGCCAAAACACCGCACATTTATTCTTCTGTCCGAAGAGACCTTCCATGCTGACCACAATGAACCTATGGACGAATCCACTTTTGGTCGCCCACTTTCTCCGCTTATAACGAAACCCTCGATGTGGCTGCAAAGAAGAAGAAGAAGGTTTCTTGGCTGCAAGGACGATAGTACATGTTCCCAGCATGCTGAAAACTGCCGCGCGCCTGAGATTGCCAAACCTGACTTAAGTATATGGTGAACTGCGGCGCGATGGCCCTACAGCCTCTGCCATCAATACTGCGGCGCGATGGCCCTACAGCCTCTGCCATCAATAATGATTGAATGACGCCATGCCCCATATACGGTATACTTGTTCCGAATCGAATAATCGGATGAGTATCCGACTGTTTCAGTCGGATAAAAAAGTCGACTTTTTATTCGACAAGTCGGTTATTCGAAAAAGTGCAATATCCGACTACAGTCGAAAAGTCGAATATTCGAAAAAGTGCGATATCCGACTACAGTCGAAAAGTCGAATATTCGAAAAAGGGCGATATCCGACTACAGTCGAAAAGTCGAATATTCGAAAAGGTGTGATATCCGATTACAGTCGAAAAGTCGAATATTCGAAAATGTGTAATATCCGACTATAGTCGAAAAGTCGGATATTCGAAATAAATTCCATCTGGAACAAGTATAATATACGGGGCCAACACTGGCACACTTTAAGAAGCACACCTTCAAAGTTCGCCTTCCGCGGTTTCAATCAATACTCATTCATCGATATTGAATGCGCTTGATGCCACAAGATACTTCGTACGCAACGGAACACTTTTGATGCACATGTTTACGATTACCCACGACGTTGACGGTGAACCAACAAATCAATAAATAAGCTTACTCTACTACTAGGAACGGACCTCTGCCAGGCGCTTAGCGACTGTGCTTCTCTGGGCCAATTCCGGTCCGCAATTGCGTCTCGACGCGCTCTGCGGCCGCACGCGCTCGAGTCGGTCGAGTTTCCAGCGCCGAAGCCGACTCGATGGGGCTTTTTTATACAATTTTCTCCAATTTTTCTTGGTTTCCAGTTTCCAAAACCCACCTAGAGTCAACAGATCGGCGGCTGAGACGCTGAAAACTCTTTCGCAAAGCGTGCCGAGACGCAATTGCCCCTCTCAAAACCATTAGGGGAGGTTCCCATAGTTTACAAGAACGATTATAGTTTACAAGAACGTTTTTACTGTGCTAGCGGAGGTTAGGTACCGTAATTGTTGCCGTGAAAATAAATGCATTGGGAATGTTGGCTGCGTGCAAAACATTTGAATGGACGGCGACTAATAATTTTGAAACCCTCATCATCACTTATGGGCTTTTTGAAGAGGCTCACAAACAGGCCTGGTGTTATCGCAGCAGAGGGGGGGGGCAGTTGGTTATCGCACTTGGCCACGCCCATTCCAACCGTGTTTTCCTCCACTTCTAAAATCAGTACAGCCGTTGCGGCGCAGAAAAATGGGCGTGGCCGAATGCAACAGCCATGTGCCTCTCTCCCCTATACCGATAGCACCAAATCCTTATTTAAGTTTCGGACACTGTAATACCCCATTTTACTAGAGTGCAACGGTCCGTCCATCCATAATCATAAAAAAACACATGGAGCAATAAAAAGGGGAAAAGTTATCAGTTGCCGCCAAATTAATTGTTTGGTCTGCAAACAACATCGGCTGAGTATTTAATTTCACGGCAAAGATTACGGTACCTACTCTCTGCTAGCACACTAAAATCGTTATTGCCTATAGTTCCATGGATACGGCCACTGGACTCAAGCAGTTGCACACCTATTTAGTATTATCCTGCCGTTTGTCTGAGCTTAGACCGCTGCTCTCATTGGATTATATCACCTTATAATCGTTAAACCATTGGACACGCGCAACAATGCGCGCTTTTTACATTTACAAAAAACGGTACAATGAATTCGTGAAGTTATTATTCGAAGATCTTCAGTATGACAGATGTAAAAACTCAATTCAGAAACCCGAGTCAATAATATCACCAAAATCGAGGATCGACAAGTTTTGCTAACTGAAGTTGGAAAATAAAAACGTCATACGACAATTGCTATTCTGATTGAGGACCAGCTCTTTGCCTGCTCCCACTGCCGAACTGGGATTGGAAGGAGAGTCCATCGGTACATTATCCACCCGTATTTTTAGATGTTTTGTATTTGAGATTCAAACCCAGGAAGAGATTTCCGTATCAAAACCCGATTTCCCCAAGGAGGCGGTAGAAACGGGGGAGGAGCGAGGTTCCTGATTGGATGCAACACGGGGCTAGCCGTGTTGCGTCCAGTCATTCCAGTCACGAACCTCGCTCCTCCCCCGTTTCTCCCGCCTCCTCGCGGGTGTTGATTATACTTAGTATCCGAATCACTCCATTTCGGATATCCGACCGGATATCCGAGATTCGGATAATCCGATATCCGAAAATTTGAAAACACGCATTATCTGAATCGAACCAATATCCGGGAAATTTAAAATCGGCATTATCTGAATCGAACCATTATCCGAAGGGTCAAAAATTCGGATAAAATCGGATAAAAACCGGATAAAACGGATAAAATTTGCGTAAAATCGGATAAAATCGGATAAAACGGATAAAAATCGGATAAAAACCGGATAAAACGGATAAAATTTGCGTAAAAACGGATAAAATCGGATAAAAACGGATAAAACGGATAAAGGTTCATTTTAGGTTAGATGTAGGAAAGTGTGTGTGTGTGTGTGTATGTGTGTACGTGTGTATGTGTGTGTGTATGTGTGTATGTGTGTACGTGTGTATGTGTGTATGTGTGTATCTGTGTGTATGTGTGTATGTGGGTATGTGCGTGTATGTGTGTACATATGTGTGTATGTATGTACGTGTGTATGTGTGTATTTGTGTATGTATGTGTGTATGTGTGTATCTGTGTGTGTGTATGTGTGTATGTGGGTATGTGTGTGTATGTGTGTATGTGTGTATTAGAGTGTTGGAACGAATAATTTTTTTTGAATATTCGAATATTTCACTTCTTCGAATATTCGATTATTCGAATAAACGAATATTTCACTTCTTTGAATATTCGATTATTCGAATAACCCGAATAATCCACTTCTTTGAATATTCGAATATTCGAATTATTCGAATATTCGAATATTATTCGAATAAACGAATATTTGGGGAACACTATTGCGTACTATCCCATCCAATCCACTCGGGCAAACTGGGGCATCGACAACAGGTTGAGAAGTTGTCATCTCATAAACTGAACCCTCTTGACAACTCAAATCGCTCGCATTGTAAGCCTGTCAACTGCCCGTTGCCCAGCGACGTCCGCCTGTTGTCGGTCTGTTGACATTTTGACCTAGGTGGCTGGAAACCATCGAAATCCACGTCCAGCATTATGGAAGGAGAGAACTTGGGCTTTTGCGTCAGAATTCAGGTGAAGTTCACCGGGAAAGTAGACAAATAGCATCACCTCAAACCAGTTTCATGAAAATACACATGAAAATGGCTCAATCTGGCCATCATCGTGGGAAATTTCCATGTTGCTCAAGTGTTGCTATGCTTATGAGCCGCTCGAGATTTAGACTTTTCTCTATAACTGAAGGTGAAATGGGCATTTCTAGCGTTTTGACAAAATCCTACGAGCGATTTAATATATTCGAAATACCTGCTATACTGTGCTTATCTGGGTCAAACTCCGGTCCGCAATTGCGTCTCGACACGCTTTGCGGCCGCGCGCTTTCGAGTCGGAAGAGTTTCCAGCGCCGCAGCTGCGGATCTGTTGACTCTAGGTGGGTTTAGAAACTGGAAACTAAACAAAATTGAAGAAAACTGCATAAAAAAGCCATATCGTGTCGGCTTCGGAGCTGGAAACTCGATTGAGCTCGAGCGCGTGCGGCCGCAAAGCGTGTCGAGATGCAATTTCGGAATGGAATTTAACCCAGATAAGCACAGTAACTTTATATTTATGAGGTACCGAAGAATTGTGAGAAATTAGTAGTCACTACGCTAAGATGTTTGAAATGTAAAATCAGGGCAAAATGAAGTGCGATCTTGTCGAATGTTCAAATTATTCGTGCTGAATATTCGAATAAACCGAATATTTCACTTCTTTGAATATTCGAATATTCGAATAAACGAATATTCCACTTCTTTGAATATTCGATTATTCGAATAACCCGAATAATCCACTTCTTTGAATATTCGAATATTCGAATTATTCGAATATACGAATATTCGAATATTATTCGAATAAACGAATATTCGGGCAACACTCTAGTGTGTATGTGTGTGTGTTGCCTTAGGTTTGTTCCGTTAATATCCGAAATTATCCGACGGATATCCGTATCCGAATCATTGGAAAAATGGCATTATCCGAATCGATCCATTATCCGAGGAATTACCTTCGGATAACAAGTATAGTGTTGATACACGATGGCCACCACCCGTTAAAGTGACGCTTGTTATCCTCATGCAAAGCTTTTTTGCGTCTTCAGAAGGTGTGATGACCTCGGACACCGCCCATATTCGAACTTTCTATCAGCTTGATTGGAGATATTTAACCTCTGGACTGCGAAAATAAACTTGTGCCGGAGACTCTGCTTCCCATTTTTGTGAAAATATTCGTTTATTCGGCCGAATATTCGGATATTGGGCGTTTAGATTAACCGAATCATTTGAAAAACTGACTTTCTCTAATATTCGAATAAACGAATTTTTGGAAATTTAACTTTTCCGAATAATCGAATATTCGATTATTCGTTTATTCGGCCGAATATTCGTTTTTCGAATATTCGTTGACATACTCTAATAGGGATGTCAACGAATATTGGGCTGAATAAACGAATAATCGAATGATTTTATCCCAAAGTTGCGCACCCCTGTAATACACACACATACACCCATACACATACATACACACAAACGTACGCATAGACACACACATCCACATGCACACATACACAAACACATAGTTAGACACAGACTACAGCGGAGAGAATAAGAAAATATTATGTAGGGCATGCCAAGCTGAAAGACGAGAAAGAGGTTGGAGATGAGGTGTGGATGAAACAAATGACAATGTTGAAAATGACGCCGAACCACGATTTGTTTGAACGCGTTTCTATTTGTCTTAAAGGCAGTGTTCACGATGAAAAAAGTTTTTGAAATTCCACTAGGATTGGATAGTGGAGGGACACTCTGTAACGTTAACGTCGAAAGAACGCATGAAAACGAGCCAGGAAGAGCCCCAAAAGAGCCCGAAGTTGCAACTTCGATCGCATTTAAAACCCCAAAAGCGCATCACACGCCCACCGACGTGAACAAATGAATGCTCGAGATCGTGAGATGAGCGATGATTTTCAATCTTTAGCACCGTTCTTCCCTTCATTCTCAGCTTCTCTCTTTACTCAGGTCAGCTCGCATAGATCGGCTGCAAAAGATGGAAGTTGCAAGCCTCGGACAACTCGTCCACCACGTTTCCATAGCTCAATCTTTGAGGGACCATACCTGCGTTCACAGAAGGTCTTGTATAATTTCAGAGACACCATTGGAATCAGCATGGGGCCGTTTTCAAGATAGGCCGAAAAACAGAAAAACGATTTTCATCGTGAACACTGCCTTTAACACAATTAACGTCGGCGTACGTGCAACTCTTGAAAACGGCCATGTCGTGGGCTCGAAGCGACACCAAATCATCGACTAAAGACAGCCGTATACTCGTGGGCTACTATAAAGTTGGAAAAGAGCCTTTCGCTAGTGGCCCACGAGCTTAGCCGGAGAATACCACGGCAAAGTCGCGTGCGCCAGTTCGCGGTATTTTCGCCCCAGTCCTCATAGTCGTGAGCTAGGAGCCCCCCAATGCCAGAGACAGCCTATAAAACGGCAGAATTCACATGGTTCCTACGCATGCTGCTGCAGAGCGGAGGTTAGAGACAGTGAGAGAGCGGAGGGCAGTCGGAGGCTGAGGCACCGCACCCGCGGCTCGCGCCTCGAGTGATGTGAATTACGTTTTGTAGAGGGTGAAACGGGTCTGGCACACACCAACAGCTCTCAGTGCGTATCGAAGGCATGCGCGGGCAGACGCGTGTCCACGTCCATTCAGGGGACTGACAGAGGGGCCAAGGGTTACATAAATGTCTATGGCCAAGAAGAGTATCCTTGATGGCTTTGGGCATTGAGTCATGTCAGGAGATGCTGCCAGCAGCTCGTCGTGGGGTGCACTGGAGCATGCATAAGATCACTGGGAGCTGGGCTACAATCCAGCTAGCGGCTATATAGCAGGCTGGGAGTCACCACCGACCTGCAATTCATCGTAAGCCATACCCACCCAACTGAGAATATAGCCTAGCTCCCTCATTTTGAGCCGGCCGAAGTATGGCTTATCGGGCTTATTATGTCAAAATCTCCTTACCAGTATCACATTTTGCCATGACCGACCACTCCGCTGCTTGCCTCGCCCGGACTAATCCAAGCAAGCTAGGCTATACATTCATGTAGATCATAACAAAACATAACGCCATCATAGATTCATTGAATTCTCGAAGGTTATCACAGGATGTACCGTATAATATAAACAATAAACAATGTCCTTGCTGTGGACAAATCATATTTTGCATGCTGGACCTTACCCGGAACACCTATTACAATAAATGCAATCGCACTTCAGCATATACATCAGATCAGAACACTGTACAAGAAAGCTCAAAGAATTACACAAATCAGACAGAAGTGCATACCAGGAGAAGACACACACACACACGAGCGGAAGATATGGTCGAGATTGCCTACAAAAAAAACCGTCAGTCAGGGTACTACACATTCTGCACTCTCGACCGACACTTCTTCAATAATACAGGTCTATATGTAAACAAAGTCTGAACTCTACCATTCAGAATGGCACAAAATCGATATGCATATAAATGCAAACAAGAAAAATGTTTTCCAGATAGAAACGAACAAACAGCAGAACAAAGAAAACGAGTTGATTTTCATCAGATGTCAAGGTAAAAAAGCCAATCATGACTTTCATTCAGCTTGAAGGGATTGGCTTGGGCAACGAAATACGACCAGATTACCCGTTCCAAAAACTAAAATAATGCTATCATCACTGCTTCGAGAACCCACCACAACAATCACCTGAGTTCCCGAAACAACATGCGTGATAGGTTCCCAGAAACAGATCACTACTACAAGGAGCCAGCCTTGCACTAGAAGGAGTATACGTAGAAATCTGAGCACAGGGTCCAGCGGGGTTGTGACTGGACGCAACGCGGTCGGTGAGGGGCCGCAAAACCTTTAACTCAAAAAGGCAAAAGTCGAATGTTTGGTAAGGGGATTGTGAGAATTTTAGACAAAATTTTCACCTAGGAAGGGAGTCATGAAAATATCAGACATTTTCCTGAAAAATCTGCCACCAACGGGGGGGGCGTCACAGCTCCGTCGAGATGGTCCACAAAGCCCTGCTGGACCCTGCCTGTGCATTCGAAGAAGCACGATTGCTCATGCAAGCTAAAAAGCTACACAGAAAAAGCATGAACAGGAATAAGAGAAAACAGAATACAGTAGAAGTTTGGTAAATAAATGCCTATTCATAAGGGAAAAAAATGGCTAATACCCAGTCTCACGAACTGCGACGAATTTTCTCACTGAAATGACGGTGGTTTATCAACCCGTTCCGGATCATTCACTACCTCCACAGCCTTTTTGTACCACTCCTGACCGTTTTTATGCACATCATCAGTCTTCTTCTCCACCAAATCATCCGGTTTTCCTTGAAAAAAAGTTGATTAGAATATCAAAACCAACATAAAGGGTATGGTATACTTGGTCCCTGTAATGAGCGACAGGTATGCAATCTAGCAAAAATCGCGGCGGGACCCGCATAGGAGAAACGACATCGGTCGTCGTAGGAACAGTTATCACGCGTCTGTCACAGCGACGTGCCTCAGAGGGCTTACATACTGTAAATAAGCATAGCATGTCGCTTACACTGTCGCTGTCGCTGTGCAGTGCACTGCGACAGCGTGCCACTATGGCTGTCACTGTGCAGCGCAGTGTGACAGGTTCAAGGTCAATGGTATACCTTGTCGCTGTCATGAGCCACATTCATGACATTTAGCACAAATCGTGGCGGGACCAGCATAGAAGCAATGGCACTGGCCAGCGTAGGAACAGTTCTCGAGTGTCCATCGCAGCGACCTGTCGCGGAGGGCTGACGTACTGCAAATATGCCGATGCCTGTCGTTGCCACTGTCGCTGCGCAGCGCATGAGCTGATTTAAGGCCCCCGTCAGACTTGATCGAAAAACCGACCGAGTCCGACTGAGTCCGGGGCAGAAAAAGCGACCTCGGTGCATTGGACCTGGTCGTGTGCGTGCGTGAAACACCTGTATCGACTGGGTGGATTGCGGTCGACAGCAGTCGGTCGCAGTTGGACTCAGTGGGTTGATTTTTCTGCACCCGTCTGTCACTATTTCGGTGCGGATCGACCGGGTGGGACTCAGTTCATCGATCATCTCTGACGGCGGACTGAAGGGCAAGAGCTCCGCGACCGGAAGTCACTGTCGCTGCGCAGAGCGACGCGGCCACATGTCGCAAAAGTGTACCATTGACCTGAAGGTCGGAAGCTCCGCGACAGGAGGTCGCTATCGCTGTGCAGAGCTACGCGACCGTGTGTCGCAAATCTATACCATACCCTTATGACGTATTGAAAGGTAGTGACAGCAGTGTTTAGCTGCTCAACCAAAAGTGAGGTTGGAGGGACACATGATGATGTTTCATTTTGTCGAGAATAGCAAGACCAGCACAAACGAATTTCGTGCTCCTTGGGAGCGCGTTGCCCTTAAGTTGTGCTAAGGAGCACGCGCTGTCTTCGTCTTTTCTTTCCTCACCTGGCCCTCGTTGCCGCTCTATCAGTATGTACTCAGGCGATTCTCTGCCCCGAGCCGCCTGACAATTCGTCTCGTTCTCCAAATCTGCGGGTTGGCTTCTGTTGCTGTCCGGGCGCCTTCAGTTGGCCCGAACAGCAACAGCAGCGACCCGGAGATTGGCAGGACGAGCCAAACTCTCAGGCGGCTTCAATTCCTGTTCGATGCGGCTTGGGGCCGAGAATCGCCCGAGCAAGGTGACACACCAAGCAGAGTGTTCATTCAACACTACACGGACAGGAATAGAGAATGACTCTGAATCGCTCTTTAAGAAAATTTACAGAAGGACAGTATTAGCAACGGAGGATCCGCTGCCGCACTCACTTAGAATAAAGTCCTTGCTATGCGCCACGGTTGAAAGGTCCACAGAAGCGGGCACCTGCCGCGATGACCCCTCTTTCGGTACCGCAATGAGGACGACCTCTTTACTGAAGGAATGGGGCTATAGTTCGGGTAACCAGAAAGGGGATAGCTGCGTAGACCTCAGCACACTGCGCTGCGTCGTGTGCGCCCACGAGAAATGTGGTGATCGATCGGAGCACGTGACAGGCGCGCGGCCTGCTGAATGGTCCGCAACTATCCCTTTCGCGGATACACCCACCATACCAAGTTCCTGCCACAATATTTGAAGCGATATCTGCTCCACAATGTAAATCTGACAATGTTTACCTGTTTGTTAAAATATTCTTTATGACAGTGTATCACCTGTCCTCACGTTGATAATCCACTCAGTTACAGGCAGTGTCCACGACAAGTTTCGCCTTCGTTTTTTTCGTCGGAAATCGAAAGATCCTTGTCTCAATGGAGCGATAGGGTCGAACGAACAAGAATGAGCCCGAAAAAAGCCATTCTTGGCTCCAAAATCCGCTGGCGCTAGTCCTTTCTTCGCGTGTATCAGATACGTTTCGATTGATTAGAAAGCACTAGCGCGAGCGGAATTTAAGTCGACAGTGGCTCTTTCAAACCCATTTTTGTTCGTTCTTTCAACCTTTTCGCTCCGATGAAACGCAGGCCTTTCGATCTCCGGCGAGAAGACGAAGAAAAAATTTATCGTGGAGCCTGCCTTTAAGCGGTAGCCGGTAACCTCTCCCTTAGTTGGTCGGGAATTTCTAGTCTCTCTGATACACGGTAACCTTCATACTTTGTGTCAAGGTTGAGAATATGCAGGACGGCCGACTTTGTGCCTGTGACACCGCGATATCCAATCGCTGACAACTCTTTCGCAAAACACATCCGATATTTGAGCCACTCGGTATTCGACGACTTAGCTTTTGCAAAAGCATTCCTGATCTTCGACCGTCCACGCAGCTGGGAGAACTTGCGTGAAGCGTGACACTCCAAGCATGGCCCTTCCGATTGGGCGCTCAGTGACAAGGATCACCCCTCGCGCTGCTTAGGTGATGCCCGGGTTTCCGAAGCATACATTACAGCTGGTGGGGCAAAAGCATCACTGGACAGATCGCTTGCTCTCAAGAATCAATGATATACATAGCCCCTATGTTATAGTATGGATCCCCAATGATCGGAGAAGCTGGTGGGATACCCTTCTTCAAAATGGTACACGCGATGACGGAATATTGCAGACATAAGTCTTCAGCCACACATGATTTAACGTTGGCAAGGATCTTGAAGAGACTTTGCGTTCACTGTTGAAGGTTGGCGCAAACTCGGTGCCACATGCTATAACATAGGTGCACGAATTTGCGCCAACCTTCAACAGTGAACGCGAAGTCTCTTCACGATCCATGCCGATGTTATGTCTTCGACAAAATCGAGGTACAGAAGACCTGTGGTCCCACTGTGGACATAGTTTGCAAGAACCCAGCTCATCTCTTCATTGCTTACCATAGTTCGGTGGATTTGCGTTCGGATCGTAGCCTAACTTGCGGAGCATGGGTGCGACTTCATCCATATCTTGAACAACATCCTCCGGTATCACACCAACCCATTTCGTCAACGCATCCAAATTCACTGGTTTAACGACCTAAATGGGGAACAGTGTAATTGAATCTGGAAAGGCGGTCGACTTCACCGTTATAGACTCGAACCTGATCCGAACTCCTTTCAACCTTCGACAACGAAATGGCCTTTCCAATATACTGCTCATGATGGAGCACACTGGCATTCCACGGCAGATTCAGAAATTCCAAGATCCGCCGCATTTGAGATTCTGGATGGAGCACGAGCTGTTCATAGTACACCTGAAACACTGACAATGCCCCACGAGTTTCTGTGGAAAGATGACATTCTCCACAGAAGCGAGAATTAGCCCTCACTCTCAAGCATTTGTTCCCCACGGCCTCGCACTGCTCATCCATAATTGAGATCGCTGAATTCCATTTCGTCAAACTCTGACGATAGTTACTCAGATCGAAGCCGGTGATGGTCACCTGAATGGAGAAATATTGGATTATCAACAAAGGTGGGGGGGGGAGGGCGATTGACGACTTACCTTCCTAGAGATAATACTATGCACTGTCGCTCTCCCATCTCTAATCATGAATATATATTTGGCATTGGGAAACATTTCGGACAAAAACGAAGCTGACTTCATCGTAAACGGGTCCTTGTTGCACAGCCGTGGAGCCGGAGCACCATGACCAGCTATCACCTGGAATTCGGACAATACCGCCTAATTTAGCCTAAAAAATAAGCCTTATTAAGACACACCTGAATTACAAAAGATGAAATCGCCCTCTTGATCACATCATCGGTCACCCCCGCTTGTTGAAGGCGATTCCACTCCTAAACGGGTGAAATCAATTAACATATCGGGGATACGTCATTCAGTCAGACACGGTACAGGCTATAAAACGACAAAATTCACTTGGTTCCTACGCGAGCTGCTGCGGAGCGGAAGATAGAAACAGTGAAAGAGCGTGGGGCAGACGGAGGCCGATGCGTCGCGCGCGCCGCTCGCGCCTTGAATGATGTGAATTTCGACGTTTTATAGAGGGTATTTTGTCCTCAGTGCACCTGCGCATGTCGAATGAAAACAGTCGTATTTTTTAAGGACAATTACACAAGTTTTCGGTGTGCTGACCCCTCACCCTCTGGTGGCACCGGGTCGCGAGCCAGCCGCATCGCGTGTCTGTGTACCGGTCACATCGTGTGTCTGTGAGCCAGTAGCGTTGCGTGTCTGTGCCACAAGCGTGGCGTGTCGACGTACAAGAAGCGTTTCGTGACCGTGTGCCGACCGCGTGGCGTGTCTGTGCACCGGTCCTATCGTGTGTCTGTGTGCCGGGCGCGTCGCGTGTCGGTGTGCAAGAAGCGTTTCGTGCCTGTGTGCCGACCGCATGGAGTGTCGGTGTATTTACCGCGTTCCGTGCCGGTGAGCAGGTGGCGTCGCGTGTCTGTGTACCAGGCGTGCCGTGTGTTGGCGTGCCGACCGCGTGGCGTATATGCACGCTGGCCGCGTGGACTGACAAAATATATCCCACAATCCCGCGCTTCAACGGAGATACCCCATCTCAATATTGGTTGTTCCTTGGAGTAGATTTTCCAGTCGTTTGGATCAATTGACGGCAGTTGAATGAGTGCGTGGGGAGCGCGTTCTGCAATGAAGTTTGGGGCCGTATGGGTTCTATACCAGGCTTTTTTAGCTGTTTTTGGCACTATTGTTTCAAATCAGTCACAAAGCTTTCAATTTCCGGTAAGGACTCGAACGCTGTTTTAATCGTGAATACTGCCTTTTGGGGGAGAAGGGGGGGGGGGGGCAAAGCAAAGCGAATTATGCACAGGGTTGATGGAACGGTGTCATCCCTCATAACAGGAGTTTTGATATGAGCCCCATCACCTGCTCATACACTGGAGGGGGCCAGCGCCGCTCTTCAGAGGCGGCATTCATGAACGCAGCGAACGGTGTCAGGGAGCTGCTCCGCGTGCCATGCGCGCAGCGTCGAGCAACGGGGCGGCCCCGAAATTAGTGGCGTGTAGTGATGTGCCTGATTTTCGGGGCCGCCCCTTTGCTCGACGCTGCGCGCATGGCACGCGGAGCGGCTCCTCGACACCGTTCGCTGCGTTCATGCATGCCGCCCCAGAAGGGCAACCCTCTCCGAACACCGGCGCTTGCCCCCAATCGGGGGGGGGGGGGTAAGGGCTACCGCCGAAGTGACCATTTGGCTTGATCGGAGCCCCCCGTCACTGCCCTGAAGCCCCCCTGTGACTGTCTTGAAGCCCCTCCCCAACACTGCCCTGAAGCCCCCTGTCACTGCCTGAAGCCCCCTGTCACTGCCTTGAAGCCCCCTGTCACTGCCCTGAAGCCCCCTGTCACTGCCCTGAAGCCCCCTGTGACTGCCTTGAAGCCCCCTGTCACTGCCCTGAAGTCCCCTATCACTGCCTTGAAGCCCCTGTCACTGCCCTGAAGCTCCCCTATCACTGCCTTGAAGCCCCCTGTCACTGCCCTGAAGCTCCCGTCACTGACCCGGAGCACTGATGTCACGACCAAGGAGCAGTGAAGTCATCTTCCCCCAACGGAAAGCGTCGCCGCTCTCCTCCAAAAATATCCCTTCCTGACAGGGACTTGAAGTCCCCGTCCAGGGCCGGCCCTGTTGAGCCGAATGCGGCTCCCTATGAGGTGAGGCGCCTTTTATACCAGTTGGGCACGTGATAGATCACAGGAGAAATCACGTCAAATCGGGACAAAACTTGTAGGTCGTTTACACTGGTCTAAGGGGCTGAGCAGAGTGCCACCGCGGCGCGGCGCGGTCTGATGATGGAGAGCCGTATTGATAGATCGCCGCGATCTATCAATACGGCTCTCAATCATCAGGCCGCGCCGCGCCGCGGTGGCACTCTGCTCAGCCCCTAAGGGTAGGAACGAAACCAATGTAAACTCGTTGCTCTCAACTTATAGATACCTTGATTGATTTTATAACAAAATCGACTTACTAGTTTTTGAAATTTTTTTGATTTACTTATTGACGTGAATGACGAGTGTGCGTTTGGCCTACTATGCCTTCTCTGGTGTCGTAAACTACCTTCTACGACTTCTTCCCATCTTTTCCCTCTCTTCCTCTCGGGGAGGCAAGCGCCGGAGGAGCGCCCGGGCCCCCCCTAAAGCCCCCCTCGGGGAAGGCCTGCGCTGTCGCTCCCCCAAGTCGAAAACGGGCTCTATTGTCCGGCGCTTGCCCCCCCCCGCAGAGTCTGAGTGGATCGCCTCCCTTCCTTTTGATCATCGACATGATCAAGCGGGAGCAGTTCACTTCTCCTTCCGTCTCCACCACGTGCAATAGTTGTCCACAAACTAATTATTCGTTCTAGAATCCTCCGTGGTACCCGATTGGTAACAGCTCTTGTCCATCGGTCATCCTCGAAACTTATAACGTGTCCGGCCCACCCAAACTTCAATCGTTTTCATAGCTCAGCACTTCATATTCCTTCACTCAGGCGTGGAACATAATACTCCGGAAATCGTCCCAAGGCTGGCGTGCTTATCTACGCCAACCGCACCCTCATCTTGCTTGTGCACGCCCAGGTTCACGAGGCACAGGTAAAACCTGGAAGAACTGTGGAAACGATCAGGTAGGCATAGAGCTGGATGTGCTTTTTCTTCATCACCAATGCTCTAGAAGCTCCCCAGCTGCTCGCTTCCTTCGAATCAACACTGATATCAGGTTGCTCCTCATGTTGACCCCAACACATACATAGATACACGCAGCTTAAACATTCAGAGATGGCCGTTCCGCTGAGCAGAAATGAAGCGTCAGGTCCCTGCCAGACTTGGTCGAAAAACCAACTGAGTCCGGCCGGCCAGGGCAGTGTTTTTAGCTGTAGAGGCATCTGTCTATCTCTTGTGGCTCAATAGTAAAAATGCGCAGTATCTCGGCCCGACCTGCAGGTTCAAAAAAGTTATGAGCATTTTTTAAGTCTCGCGAAAAGGAAGTGGTACCTACCCATGAGGCATTTTTTGGGTGTTTCGAAAAATTTTCTCCGTCTTGGCTCAAAACTTGCACGTAGGGGTAATCTAGGGTAGTGAATACGAACCTGAAGTCCGTATGTCGAAATTCTGAGGTTCACTGTAGGTTACAGTAGGTACCATGTCATTTAGAGGGCAAAACCTACCTTAGTATTTTGAAATCGACAAACGGACGTTAGACTCGTATTCACCACCCCCAAATAACCCCCCGGGTACGAATTTTGAGTCATATCTTAGACATTGACCAAACTAGCGCATACCCACCGTAATCTACCTTAATCTGCCAAAAATCGATAAACGGACTCCAGAGTCGTTTTTAAAGCTCCAAATTTCCATCTTAGCGTTTCGGAAATTTCCCTCTTAGCGTTTCGGAAATCGTCAAAAGTCACATTTCGCACTCAAACTTTTCCCCGATTGGAGGCTTTGAACGAATTCAGTTGAAAACTGTGAAAACCGACAGATAACCCCCAGAGTCGTGATCAATACCCTAAATAACCCACCCGGGGGATTTTAGGTCAAATTCGGAACTTTTTACTAAAATGCTTCGAGAACTCTCTAATTGGTATAAATAAACGCCCAACCGAGAATCCGTAGTCCAGAACGCTATCAGTCTGTAGAAAGTTTGAAAAATGTGCCTTTACCCAAACTTTGCTCAGGCGGGTAGTTTTGGGCGCTGAACACATTCATTAGGTCTCCGAAGACTAACGTGCTCTTCAGACGATACAAAAAGCACAAAAAACGACCGTTTCAAGCTTGGAACTTCTTGAGAAACCTCCAGCTCGAGGCGGAATACTGCGCAGTTTTACTATGTAGGCCTAAGAAATACTAACAATGCAAGTCGTTTTTGCAGATGCGTTTACCGCCATACTCACTTCCCTTGTGAATCCGACTGACTCCGGGGCAAGAAAATCAACCTCGGGTGCATTGGACTTGCCCGTGTGCGCGCGAAGAACACCTGTATTGAATGGGTGGATTGCGGAAAGGAAGGAGACGGTCGCAGTTGAACGCAGTGGGTTGATTTTTCTGCACCCGTCTGTCACTATATAGGTGCGCATCAACCGGGTGGGACTCAGTTCATCGATTACCCCTGACGGCGGCCTCAGAAACGTATCCGTTTTTCATAAACGTTTTCGTCTCTTCATTGCAGCCGCAGGAAGGCTTTTGTCAAAGGTTCAAGAACCGGGAGACCGAAGTTGGATTCGTCCACAAATCCATTGCTGTCAGTGTGGTGGGCCTCTTTGGGCAATCGAATAGGTGCTCAGTCGTGTGGCCACGGCTACCACAGTCCGGACACTCGTCAGGCTTGCTGCAATCGATCTTCTCAGGCAATCGCCGCGTTCAATGCGTGTCGAATATGCATTCAACTCGAAGACAAAGTGGTTTCGAGCACAGGTAGGGAACGTGCTGCTAGGGGAGCACGTGCTCCTATTGTGTTTCAAATTACAGCACGTGCCCCAACAAATAACCCGTCCAATGCGTGCATGATACACATTCAACTTGATGACAAAACAGTTTTCCAAAAAAGGAAAGTATACGATGCACTCCTGAGACGGAACTGAGAGGTCGGCAGCTTCGCCGGTTTAATTACCCAAGTTTGCGGTACTTTACCCGCCAGGCCGCTGGAAGCCTCGTTCAATCGCTGACGGCCCAGATGGTGTTCGGCGAGCTGGCCGCGTCGCACGCCGGTGTGCCAGCTCCGTCGCGTCTGTGCGCTGCTACGATAGCGCTGGATTACCTTGCAGCACGTACTCCTGCGATTGAATTTCGCGGCACATGCTCCTGCTATGAAATTTTGCAGCAGGTGCTGCTGTTTGGAGCACGTGCCCCTGTGATGAAGCCTTTCAATGGGTGTGGTCACTCGAGTTGAATGCATATTCGGCACGCATTGATTGCGGCGGTTTTCTGAGTTATGCAACTATGACATCAGAATAGGGGAATGCCCGCAGCGTAACGAGGCAAGGGTACTTCTGGCCCGCCTACCGAGTTCCATCTCGGTGTTGCTGACTATAGGTGGTACGATCCCCAATATGGGATTGACGGTCATCCTACTCAAGTGATCCCTGACGAACTTGGTGTGCTCCGCACGTAAAAGACGTAGGCGATCCAGTTGGGAGTCCGTCCATCTTTGTATTTTGACTTTCTCGGGAGCATCCGCAAAAGGCCTGATATGATTCTCTCTCTCACGGGATTCTTGATCATTCTTAATGGGTGATCAGGCGGCTTGACAATGTTAATCACCAGTTGCAGCGCTTGGAGTTGGCAGCGCTCCTTAACTGGCAAAATTCGGGCTTCAGCATGAAGATGTTCCACTGGAGTGCTTTTAGCACATCCAGTGGCAATCCGAAGAGCAGCTTTTTGAGCTCGCTGCATCTTTGTTCACAATGAATCCGATATTATGTACTGCCATACCGGTGCAGCGTAGCGTACGATGTTTTCATTCGTACGAGTGTTTTGTTTATTTATTGCTTTCTTTGCCTGCATTTCCAGGCTGTCGCGTTTAAACCTTCTCACATACATTCTGCATGTTTCTTTATTGCAAGATAAAGCTATTGAATTGGATTGAAATACTCCAACGCCGGCTGCAATATTGTCTTGCACGTAGTCAAAGCTGTCTCCTTTCTACTCCTCCACGACGTTCCTCCCAGAGCTCGTAGGACGCTTGGCTTTGCTTTCATTGTAGCCTGTTTCTGCTCAGTATTTTTGTGGAACTTCAACGAAGGATCCAATACTAAGCCGAGCAGCTTTGGAGAACGTGCGGCAGGCAGACGAGCGTCTTCCCAATTCACAACGAGGTGAGCACACGGCTCCTTAGGGTCAATGGAGAAAACTGATGCACTCAGAAAACCGCCGCATTCAATGCGTGTCGAATATGCATTCAACTCGAGTGACCACACCCATCGAAAGGCTCTATCACAGGGACACGTGCTGCAAAATTTCATAGCAGGAGCATGTGCCATAAAATTCAATCGCAGGAGTACGTGCTGCAAGGTAGTCCAGCGTTATCGTAGTAGCACACACCAACGTGCGACGCGGCCAGCTCGCCGAGCACCATCTGGGACCGTCAGCGGTTGGACGAGGCCTCCAGCGGTCGGGCGGGTAAAGTACCGCAAACTTGGGTAATTAAACCGGCGAAGCTGCCGACCTCTTAGCTCCTTCTCAGGAGTGCATCGTATACTTTTCTGTTTTGGATAATCGTTTTGTAATCGAGTTGAATGTGTATCATGCGCGCATTGAACGGCTTATTAGTTGGGGCAAGTGCTGTAATTTAAAACACAATAAGAGCAGGTGTTTCCTAAGCAGCACGTTCCCTGACTGTGCTCGAAACCACCTTGTCTTCGAGTTGAATGCATATTCAACACGCATTGAGTGCGGCGATCGTCTGAGCAGATTATTTAGAGAAAGTGAGCATAATATTGAGGAAAAAGCTCTTAAGCTCAATGAGGTAGCTATTGATCTTGCGTGCAGCTACATTTACGTCTCTATCTCGACACAAAATGGTGATGTCATACGAATACGCAATCATTCAGTGCTCCTGCTCAACCAGCAAAGCCCACCATTTCGTGTTCCAATCGAGAGCACGGCACAATTTTCACCTAAAACACATCTAAAAAACCATTTCCCCATCATATCAACAAAACCCCTGTTCATGCATGAAAACTGGCACATCGATTTCCTCACTCCAATGCACCATGGGCAAGCTATACCCCCGCATCCCCATGATTCGAAAAAAGGTCCCTCATTAGCATGCAGCGATAGGACCATTATCATGAATAACAAATGCATGTATACATACATACATAGAATTCCCAATAGATCATTTCCAGTAATGTCATTGAACGTTTCACGGGCACACTTTACATTTCCTCTCACGATGCCGAGTAGAACAAAACCATAAATAATTCATTTCCGCATAGATATGAGCTTTTGGGCAACAAAACACACGTGAGAAAGCTAATGGCAGAGAAAACCCTGCTAAAAACCGACCTTTTCGCTTCTCTTCCACTGCGCCCGAAGACCCAATATCCTCGGTATAACCCTCGTCTCCTCTCCACAGCGAACGTCCGGATGTGCATCAAGCATTGCCCGCATTAATGTAGTACCCGACCGCGGCACACCGCCTATAAACAACGATCAATAATCACCTCTAAAACGGCCAGATGTGACGAAAAATCTCACCAATAAATATGAACGCTGAATTTTCGTTCACATTTCCATATGGTATAGGTCTCATTGCGATGCTGTCGTTGACATGTCGATCAAGACTTCTGAATGGACCAACACCGGAGGAGTGTAAACTCAAGAGGTAGGGAACCCGAAAATATCACCCAAATCAAAATTTTCATGACAGAGAGCAAACATAAACCAAAATAGAACCCGATTAAGACCGAAAATCCCTCTCTAATGGGCTCTAACAAGGTTTTTAAGAGTTCTGATTAGGTTGGCCACAGGGTAAGGCACGTCCTGGTTATCGACCCGTCGGTGGTGCGTCCCCCTCCAACCTGGAAATGTTTACGCCCCTCCCCCCTTCCCAACAGGTATAGAGAGCGAATTGTGCTGGGATTCAATGTGCTTAAAATGGGTAATTATAAGGAACGTTTTCAAAAAATGGGGTACTTTTGACGATACCCTTAATATAATGCGCGTTTTTGCCTTCCGATGCACTAGCAAGGGAAGTGTTTAGAGTGTCAAACGCATCTGCGAAAACGACAAGCACCGTTAGTATCTCTTGTGGCTCAATAGTGAAACTGCGCAGTAACCCGCCCCCGAGCTGCAGGTTCCAAGAAGTTACGAGCTTAACAAGTTCATTTTTTGTGCATTTTGTACCCTCAAAAAAAAGGCATTAGTCTTCGGAAAATTCGGAAACGGACCTCAGAAATGTGTTCAACGCCCAAAACTACCTCCCTAAGCGAAATTTGAGTGGAGGCACATTTTCCATACTCTGTCGAGACTGGTAGCGTTTTGGACTTGCACGGATTTTCGGTTGGGCGTTTATTTATACCGATTAGAGGGCTCTGGAAGAGTTTCAAAAAAATGTTCCAGATTTGACTTTAAAGTCTACCAGTGGTTTTTTTGGGGGCGATGATCACGAATCTGTGGTTTATTAGTCGATTTTCCGAAGTTTTCGCCTAATTTCGTTCAAAGCTTCCCAACCGGGAAGAATTTCGAGGCAAAAAACGCCACTTTTAAGATTTCCGGATTTCTACGATAGACATGTCGTACAAGGAAACCACTATAAGTCATAGCAACCATTCCAAATGAAATGTACTTTTCTAGAACTATTTTCGGACGAAAAGCCCGAATATGCCCATCGCAGCTGCCTAGACCCACTCTGAAAGAAGTTGTGAGCGTTTTTGAAGCTTCGCGGCGAGGTAAGGGTACCCCCAATGGAATGGAATTTTTGGGGTGCTTTTAAATCTTTTCTGCGGATTTCGCTAAAAACATGAATGTAGAAGTAATCTGGGGTGCTGAACACGAATATGGGGTTCGCTTGTCGGAAATTTTAGGGCTTACTGTAGGTTACGGTAGGTAACATGTAATTTAAGAGACAAAACCTACCTTGATAATTCGAGAATCGACAAAAGGACATCGAATTCGTATTCAGCAGCCGCACGTATATAACCCCCACACAGAAATTTCGAGACAAATCTGAGACTTTCACCAAACTACCGTATACCCACCGTAGTCTACCGTAAGCTATCAAAAATCGATAAACTAACATCAGATTCGTGTTGAGCACTCCAAATAACCCCCAGAAGAACGATTTGAGCCACATCTGTGGCCCCATTCCGGAAATCGTCAAAAGTCGATTTTGCTTTCAATTTTCTCTGCCAGTGGGAAGCTTCGAACAAATTTAGTCGAAAACTTCGTAAAGACGGAAAATGAACCTCAGATTCGTGATCAGCACCCCAGATAATCCTCCAGGGTAAATTTTTAGTCAAATCTGTAATATTTCTCTAAAACGCTTCGAAAGCCCTCTAATTGGTGCAAATAAACGCCCAACCGAAAATCCGTGCAAGCCCAAAACGCTATCAGTCCGGACCAAGTTTGGAAAATGTTCCCTCACCCAAACTTTGCCTAGAGGGGGTAGTTTTGGGCGCTGAGCACGTGTATGAGGTCCGTTTCCGGATTTTCGTAAAAATAATGTGCTTTTTGGAAGGTACAATAGGTACGAAAATCAGAAAGAAATGCCTATAACTTTTTTCAGAGTGGGTCTAGGCAGCTGCGATGGGCATATTCGAACTTTTCGTCCGAAAATAGTTCTAGAAAAGTACATTTCATTTGGAATGGTCACTATGACTTATTGTGGTTCCCTTGTTAGAATCAATGTCTGAGGGCTATTTGGAGGGGTGAACACGAATCTGGAGTCCGTTTATAACGATTTTTTGCAGACTACGGCAGATTACGGTAGATTACGGTGGGTATATGGTAGATTTTCTTCAAAATCTCTGATTTTACTCAAAATTTTGTATACGGGGGTAATTCGGGGTGTAAAATCCGAATTTAATCTCCGTTTGTCGATTTTCAAAATACTAAGGTGGGTTTCGCTCTCCAAATGACATGTTACCTACCGAAACCTACAGTAAACCACAAAAATTCGACAAACGGACTCCAGATTCGTGTTCACCACCCTAGATTATCCCTGCATAAAAGTTTTGGGCTAAATCCGAGGAAATTTTTTGAAACTCTCTTGAAAAATGCCTGATGAATGCATAGGTACCCTTGCCTTTTCGCGAGGCTTAAAAAATGCTCATAACTTAATCGAACCTGCACATTTTTACTATTGAGCCAGAAGAGATACTGATGGTACTGGTCACTTTCGCAGATGCGTTTGACACTCTAAACACCTCCCTTGTAAATCAAAACCGTTTTTTGGCAACCTTGAAGTCCCAGGAAAGACACTCATCCTTCGCTTGGCGGCAATAGGTCCGGGATTCATAGTCACCAGCGGAATCCCTGCGCCCTCCCCCCTCCTCGGGTCCCGGAACTGCCCCCCCCTTGATTATCATAACCGAGGATCCTTGACCCTGGTTGGCCAATATCAATCAAAATATTCAGTAGTTTGGTCGAAGTCATCGATTCGGTTTGAACTGTTACCAAAAGTGTTTTCTGGGCAAGGTCACAATTCAAATGTCTGCCCACCGATTTTCGATGAAATACGATAGGTTACCGTAGCCGAATGACAGTAAACTTACCGTATACTTTCAAAAATCGAAAAAAAAACGGATAATACATCCCTGATCGCGATCTACACCTCTAAACAGCAGTTCTATGCAAGGCTCCAACCAGATCGGACGCTTTGAACAGACCACCGCACACTTATCGAAATCATTCGTAGATCAAAAACGGACCTCATACCCTTTTTAGCACCTCAAAATAACCCATGGACAAAGTTTGAGCTATTAAAAAGACTCCACTGGACTCCAAAAATGGGAATAATGCCAAAGATATGAAAAATATCTAGAAGAAACTCAGCAGAAATTCATCACAACCAAATTACCCTGATAAATTGAGTAAACTGGAAAAAACCAAATCCCATGCTAGCAACCCACACCACCTTGAATGCTGTGTATAACTTGAAATAGATCAGATATTAGGCCAAAACATATACAAAGAATTGTTTTACAAAAAATACTCCAATTCAACACTATTAAACAAATTTCAAAAAAAAACTTGAAAAGAATCAGCAGCGACGTACCTCGTGGAGAATATGAAATATGTTAGGCATAGTATCCCGAGTATGACTAGATAGAAATATTTTGGACGCCGCATTATGTCCGCGAGGTGTTGCATAAGACGGCTATCGCATGATCTGAAAAGCGATAAAAATCTGGTGAAAGGATAAAGACAAAGCATTTTAGTCAGCGTATTTCCTTCGCAACGCAAAAGACATTTGAAAAAAAAAACATCTGAAACGACACAAAAACCCGCCCAAAACGTTCTTCTTGTGTTACTATCGCAGGGTTAGGGTCACGCTGTGATGATCACACAAGGGGGACGCACCTCCGGGCTAAGGGAGAGAGGGGGCCGCAGCTTCGGGCGCCAAAAAAAGTAGGAGGCCGCAGCACCTCTAACCACCATGCAGAAATAGTTGGTTTTCAGTGATACAAAAAATTTGTGAAAAGAAAGAGAATGAAATCGAATTTGGAGAAAAAACATTCAAAATTATCTTGAAATGCTGAAATAAGAGTCCTTTATCAACAAAATTACTGGATTTCAATGAATTCTTAATCAATTTAAAGACCACGCCGACGATCCACATGCACGAATTTCCAAGCCGTTAGGAGGGGCCGCACCTATCATGGGCCGATCAAAGTGTCATACCTTACTCTGGGGGGTCGTAGAAATTTTTGCCTGAAAATGAGGGTTGGGAGGGAAAAATTTCGGACCAAAAATGAAAATTCGGTGGGGATATCCCAAAAATTCTCGATATTTTTGGCCACCAAAGAGAAGGATCGTCGTATTGCTCAAGTTTTAGACGCTTGAGCCCGACTACTAAACAAATTTTCGGCGTCTGACATTTTTAGTAATCATCAATAAACTGCTAAGAAATAGCGCATTGGGGGAGGGATCACTAAAATCTTGTTACGCAACGCCCCGCTTGACCCTGACAGTGGGTGCACTAAAAGCAGGGTTAGACGCTCGGCGTTCGCTGATGACTTCAACTTCAAATCGTATAATCCTATGTCTATTGCTGGGCTCCAAAGGTTCTGCAGCAAGCTCTAGATAAAGTACTGTGCTTCTCTGGGCCAACTTCCGGTCCGCAATCGCGTCTCGACACGCTTTGCGGCCGAGCGCAGCAGCAGCCGATCTGTTGACTCTATGTGGGTTTTGGAAACTGGAAAGTAAACAAAATTGGAGAAAACTGTATAAAAAAGCCATGTTGAGTCGGCTTTGGCGCTGGAAACTCAACTGACTCCAGCGCGTGCGGCCGCAAAGCGTGTCGAGACGCAACTGCGGACCGGAATTTGGCCCAGATAAGCACAGTAGTCAGTTGGTATGATAAGTGGAATATGCCGCTCTCCAAGAAGGAAACCAAGGTCTTGAATCTGAGCAAATGAAGTTCATGAGTTAACGGATCTGGGGTTCTCGTTAAGGTGACCTTAGTTTTGATGATCACTGTATTCAGGAGGCTTCGAAAGCCAACAAAATGATGCGCAGCGTGTTCAGGGCGCTCTCAACCACTGATCCTGGTGTTATTCATTAGGTTTGAAGTCATATGTTAGACATTTTCTAAAAACATGGTTCAGCCCGTATAAGTTAAAGTCAATAGAGGTGCTTGAGAATTTGCAGCGGAATTTCACGCGTATGGTACTTATAAGGACCAGTGGCTTTGATTACGATAGAAGTCTGGGTCATTTGGGCAGAAATGCCAAGCTAAAGCTCGTGACTTTAGCGCAAAGAAGGAGCAAGTTCGATTTCATAATGCTGTATAAGATTATCCATGATGGTGCAGGTAATCGTGCAGGTTGTCTATTCAACCTGAGGGCGTCTACGACCAGAGGTGGTTCTGAGAAACTGGCCCTCCTTGGCTCTATACGGAATGTGAGATTGCATTTCTGCGTAGATAGAGCCGGTACCGAGTTCAATAAGCTGCTTAGAATAGGCCTGGTCGGTGGGTCATTGTCTACATTCAACAAAGCCCTCGAAGTTTCTCTGAGATCTGGTATATTGTGCTGTTATGTTGTTTGTATGCTAACTAGTGATTGGTGGATATTGTGTTGTTTTATTTATTTTTTCTTTCGTTTTATAGACACGGGTTCGCCGTGTAACAAATTTAAATTGAAAAACACCCAGAGCGTGATTCTTGTGTTACTCCCTAATAGACAGTGGGTGCATTATAAGCAGGGTGAGGCATGACGCTGCGATCGGTAGTCAAGGAGGTGCGGCCCCCTCGCTTCAGCTCGGAAATATTGCGGCCCCCAGATGGGTCGCGCGTGAGTTTTACCTCCACATGGATAGATTTTTTTGCAAAATTCCATGATTCAGTATCTATATTTTAATTTTAAAAAATCGCATGGCTCAGCACCATGGCTACTTTTGAGCGGTGGCTGATGGAATTCCTACGACCCCCCCCCCTCTTTCCGCCGACGGAAGCTGTAGCCCCCTCTATAATCATCACAGCGGGAGGCTAACCTTGACTAAAAGCCTAAACATGTGATAATCAACGACAAATGTGTTGAAATCGAAAGTCGAAATGACGCAGTGATGCCTATGCGATCATAAAAACTAAACACCGGCAACTGGATCACTGGGCGAAATGAGGCTAGGGACGCATATAGCGGGCAAGCAGCCGTAGTGAAAAAAGTTCGGAAGCACCTTAACCACTAAAAAGTTACGTCAAGGCAGAATTAACGTCAGAAAAAAGGTACCAAAGCGGATTTTAGCGATATGATCAAGCGCAGATAGAAGAAGTTGTTGTGTTATCCTCATGAGGAGGCAGATCTGGTCACCAAAAAGTGAAAATAAGTGAAAAATGGGAGAAATAACGCGCAGAAGCAATATCAGACGGCTAATTATCGGGTGTCCGCCAGCCCCCAATTCAACGAGATTTCTATGAATGCTTATTTTGTCGAATTTTGATTTGCAGTCAAAGTAGTAAGCGGTCTCTAAAAGCAGTGAGCAACCACTTCAAGAGCGAAATAAAAAAAACGGCAAAACAAGCATTTTTGAGAATCTCGTTGAATGAGGGTGGGCGAACACCCGGTGATTAGCCGTCCTGACTTGTTCCTGCGCGGTTTTTCTTCGACTTTCACTGATCTTCACTACTGTGATGACAAGATCTACCTCCTAATAAGGAGAACTCAACGTTTTCACTGCGATCCCAGACTTTCACTCAAAAACTCGTACGACTCCAGCAGACAAGCCTCTTTAAAACTTCTGCCAAAGCTTGTGGGTTACGGTAACTAGGCATATTGTGCACTATAGCGTCGGCATGGATCCGGAAGACTTCGCGTTCACTGTTTAGGGTTGACGCAAACTCGATGCCATATGCTATAACATAGGTGCACCAAGTTTGCGCCAACCTCAAAATCCAGCGTACTACATTCTTTCGCGTTCAGGGTTATCCGAATTTGCAACAAACTGCCTTCAGAAATTGTCGGAGCCGAAAATTTCTCGATTTTCAAGCACAGAGTATCCATGTTTGATCTCAGGTAGGTGCACGGGAGTGATGGAATTCCATTTAGTTGAAGCTTTAATACGAGTGTTTTTTAATGTCTGGAGCTCTATCTCTTTATACACAGTGTGTATAATTCTTTATTGGAAATAAAGCTGTTAATTGAATGAACTCCAATGGAGAACGCAATGTCTCTTCAGGATCCATGCCAATGTTACGCCATGTGGAGTAAACGGGAGATGTTAGCCCATCGCGTAGGAAAACAGAAATCCGTAGGAGAACGGAATGCGGTTAATCTCTGTTCCCGGCAAAATGTCAAAACCTTCACAGACTCAATAAAGAATCCAAAACCAAATGAACCAACAACAATGAAACTGCTAAGCTTAGGATGCCCCTAATGGGATCTGATTAGCAGCTGACTCGTCAGATGAGTGAGTGGAACTGGGCGTCTTGTCTGCTTTGTTATTATGCACTCCGCCCATATTGGTGACATTTATGGAAATGACAATGGCTAAAGGACATCGGAGGAGCCTAATTTGACTTCAAAACAGCGCTCGTAACTACGGCAAATGTAGAAAAAGGGATACTGGAAACGTCGGATGTTGACTGCCCTGTTAAACTGCAGCATTTTCCTCGCCCCACTGAACTTCTGCATTGTCCTAGTTGGAGCCAAGAAGGGAAAACCCTCGAATAAGACAACCAGCACACCGATAAGACCAAACCTGCAAGTCAATCAGCTGCAGAGTAGTTAAAAAACTGACGCAATTCAGAGGAATTAACTAGCCTAATGGGGCACCTAGCTGGCAGCAAATTGAACACTTTCGCTAACACGGAAACTGCCTAGAGCGTCTAACGCATCTGCAAAACGAATTACATTGTAAGTACAGTCCAAAAAAGGCGGAACAGGGGCTCTCTACACACCGAGGGAGGAGTAGTCCCATTTTTGCAGTTCGAAACGTCATGCTACTCAATGCAAGCGAAGTGGTCCAAAGTGGAATCAGAGCCGCGAAAGGTGGGACAACTCTTCCCCGGTGTGTAGAGAGCCCCTGTCCCGAAAAAGGCGGTTGTGTGTTTGCGTAATTCCACTAAGTATCCTGTAGGTTGTGCCATAATCGAAAACTAAGTAATAGTTTTCGATTAGTAAAGTGAAAGCCATAATCAAAACTGAATTTTGAAGAAAAACACTGGAAACGTTGAGATACGGGATGTTCCCCCAACACACGTTATCAAAAGAACCATTCTAGTGTGCTAGCGGAGATTAGGTACCGTAATTTTTGCCGTGAAATTAAATGCTCAGCCGCTGTTGTTTGCAGACCAAACAACTAAATTTCACGGCAACTGATAATTTTTTCACCTTTTTATTGCTCCATGTGTTTTTTGGTGAGTATGGAGGGACGGACCGTTGCACTCTAATAAAATGGGGTACCACAGTGTCCGAAACTTAATATAGCAATAGATGCTATTGCTATAGGGGTGGGGGGGGGCACATGGCTGTTGCGTTTGGCCACGCCCATTTCCCGTTCCGCAACGGCTCTACTGATTTTGGGAAGGGGAAGAAAACACGGGTTGGTGTTATAAATTCGCTTCCTCACGGAAAAATGGGCGTGACGAAAGACGATAGCCAAGTGCCCCCCCCCCTGCAGCGATAACACACGGCCTGCTTGTAAACCTCTTCAAAAAGCCCATAAGTGATGATAAGGGTTTAAAATTATTAGTCGTCGTCCATTCAGTTGTTTTGCCCGCAGCCAACACTCCCAATGCATATCTTTCACGGCAACGATTACGGTACCTAACCTCCATAGCACACTAAAATCGTTCTTTTCACATTATCAATACACCTTAAGTCTTAATCACAGATACACGCAGGAACGACAAGAAAAAAATGAAAACAAAAAGAAAAATTCATTTTTTTCGTGTAAATCTCGCGTGTCTCCATGATAAAGACTTTAAGTATATTGATAATATTCGTGCGCGGGATAAAACTCGCCGTTTTTTAAAGTTCCCGGTGCTTTTTCTTCCGAATAAGGAAAGAGGGTGGTGGCCATTGTGTATCAACACCCCCGAGGAAGCGGGAGATACGGGGGAGGAGGGAGGTTCCTGATTGGACGCAACACGGGCTAGCTCCGCGTTGCGTCCAATCACAAACCTCGCTCCTCCCCCGTTTCTCCCGCCTCCTCAGGGGTGCTGATACACGATGGCCACCACCCAGGGGCGGCATGCATAAACGCAGCGAGCGGTGTCAGGGTTGAGCACGCCGTTGCGCCAATTTGCGCGCAGCGTCGACCCCCTGTTGACCGAAAATTTCGGGGCGCCTGTATCGCACTGCCTGATTTTCAGCGCCGCCCTCACTCGACGCTGCGCGCATGGCACGTTATGCGGGTGACAAGGATGATTGCTGCGTTCAAGCATGCCGCCCAGTTAGTGAGAGCGGCGCTGCGATCGATTATGGCGCAACCTACAGTATGCTTAGTGGAAATACGCAACCGCACAATCGCCGTTTTCCGTAGTCGAGGACCGTATACCTTGGGCCTTCACATTAAAGCCAGGATCATACTTCCAACGACAAGCGACGCGACATTCTTCCCCACGTTGAAGCGACGCGTTGCGTATTTTCCGAACTTTTCTAAAACTCCACAATTTTCGCGATCCCCACGAGGTTTTATTCTTGGGCACCTTTAACAAAAAAGAAGTATGAAGTACTGTAAAGGTACCTCACGGTGTTCAATAACCGTTATTTTCAATTTCTAGTCACTTCCAGAAATTTTCTATATCGGGGCAATACTTTTGCGACGGGTGTTGGCCATCGTGTATCAACACCCCTGAGGAGGCGGGAGAAACGGGGGAGGAGCGAGGTTCCTGATTGGACGCAACACGGGCCCCCGTTGAGAAATTTCGCCACCCCGCTTGACCCTGTGACCTGGGGCATATATCCGGAATAGACCTAATGCGCACATTTTTCAATGATGAGGGATTGGCTACCTTACGAAAATAAAACCAAAATAGTGTCAAGTAAGCGTATTCACGGCAGTAGATGGCGTTCACAAATGGCGCCTCACATCCCAGCAGGGCTCTGACAACAATACGCCGCACTTTTCGTCGTTTCCACAATGATAGTTCCATTGTGCTTCATGAATAGCGTCATATTATTGATACTTTACATGCCTGACGGGGGAAAACATATGAGACCGTTCGCGTTAGAATCGAGATGAAATGGAGGGGGGGGGTCAAGCGTGGCGTTGCGTATTTTTTTCGAAATCTGAGCAACCCCCCCCCCACCAACATTATTTTTTTCTTTACAAAATCCAATGTTTGCGACTCCCCCAAGCGCGATTTCTCGGCAGTTTATGTTTGATTACTAAAACTGTCAGACGCTGAGAATTCATTTAATAATCGAGCACAAACTTCTAAAACTCTCGCCGAGATCACTTAGTTAATTTTCAAGAGTTTTGTTCTAGAATTGCGCTTTATGCGACTATAAAAAGTCGATTCACCGATATCGATTAGTCCTTGTTCCATGCCAAATTCGAAAAAAAACTGTTATTTCACTATATGTGACTTCCAACTGCAACATCCATAGAAAAACTCCAAAGAAACATAACGAAAGTCTGATTAATAACGCTATCAATCGAAGTATCTCCATGGTTTTTTATCAGCTTCCAAGGGGTATGGTATACTTTGTAGCTGTCGTGAGCGACAGGCATGCAATCTAGCACAAATCGCGGCGGGACCGGCACCCGAGCAACGGCGTCGGTCATCGTAGGAACAGTTGTCCGTGGCAGCGATGCGTCGCAGAGGGCTGACATACTGCAAATGTGCCGAAACCTGTCGCTGAGCAGAGCACTGCGACAGCGACAGTTTTAGGTGACATCTAGAGTTCTTCGAGCTGTGAGTTGCGACAATGGTAAGAAACGAAGGGCAGCTACAACGCTCCGTAGCTGCCCTTTCCACCCTATCATTTTCGCAACTCGCAGGACTCTAGGTGCCACCTTAACGGGCGGGAGCTTCGCGACAGGCGGTCGCTGTGCAGAGCAACGCGGCCGCGTGTTGCAAAAGTATACCATACCCCTAAGGAGTATCTCAATGGATTTTTTTCATGTAGAATGTTTCAAACCGTAGAAGCCTCGAAAATTGAAGTGATGTTGAAAATTCGACGTTTTACGGCGCTTTAATCGAATGTGTTAGAAATTCAGTGATTTCGAGCATGCGATTTTCTGCATACCCAAAAAACCATTTTTAAGCATTCAAATTTCGAAGATGTTCTTCAAACTTTCAATTTTCAAGCATGTTAAAATTCCCTTTTTTTCTAGCACTGCATTATCCAGTGTGTTCGATGTCCCGCTGCCACAGCTTTCAACTTTCTTCTGAGTCGGAGGAACGTATGAACCGCAAAAAAAAGGACCGCATTGTCCCGAAACGTTTTGCGGTGCACATGAACGAGGAGCTGAAGCCAAATAGCACATAACACCAATGAAAAGAAGGCTACAATGCTGGTAATTAATGGATTCACAACATCACGGGAGAGGAAGTCGCAAAGACAACGTGACAGGAGTGCGACCATGTTTTCTCCGAACGCCTACGACTAGGAAGGCGTCCATTACGCCAGCTCTCAAGCAGCACTAATCCCCCGGGAAAGCACATATCCTCTAAGCCTTGGGAATGAAGAAATCGATTGTTTCTTTTTTCGAGCCTCAAAGATGAGCGGCTCTTCTTGCTCATTCCAACAGAGAAAAACAACTAATTGTTAGAAGGGTGGGCTCACTCTTCCAAGAACCATTTCCTATCAAGACAGAAGCAATGCCCTCTACAGCAGGGTCAAGAGGAAGCTGTGGAGGATACCAGCGGAGCTACATACGACCCCCTTTCCTTAGTATACCCTGTCCCAAGCGAGATGGCTAGCGTAGAGCCTAAAGAAGCAGCGCGCCGCCCTCTGCGTCTCTGACATTTTCGTATTTTAGGACGTTTTTTAACTTTCTCACTTCATTTTCTTACATACATACTCCATTGCTCTTTTGCATTCTTTTCTCTCGAAATGCTCGTGATATTCACTCTCGATACATTTTTTTGTTCTTCACGTGGCAGGGAAAGTTTTTCAGGATAGGGATAACAGGTCGGAGCGCACAGAGTCGTCTAATCCGTCGATTTCACCGCTAACTCGATACAACCGGGCTGTTTTAACTTGTCTGAAGCCATTATTTCTCTTCATTGTTTGGTTGCCGTCTCTATAGTGTCTCAGACAACTTTAACATCGATCCAGGTGCTGCAGGTCGCTGATGATGTCAGAGACGTAAAGGGCGACGCGCTGCTTCTTTGGACTCTAGGCTTGCCATCAGGGTTTAGAAGGCCGTTGTGGCGATTTTTGTCGCGGCTACGATCCCCCCCCCCATTTTCCTTTTTTTCAAAGAAAAAAGTCAAAACTTTACGACTCCCTGGGACCAAAATTTTTTAAAGCTTTGTTTAGTGTCTAATTGCTAATTTTGTCAAAAAGGTGTAAATTTTCTAAACAGCTTTCCTGTATATAATCTGCTTTTATATTATTGAAAATGCATACACCTCGCAAGCGACTGACTATTCCTACCTCATTTTACCTTACCATGTGGTTTTGAAAAAATCCTAATTTTTCCAAAAGTTTCACGACCCCTCCCCAAATTTTCATTTTTTTGGCGGAATTTCCAAAAATTTTACGACCCCCTGTTGTGACCAGTCACAACGCTGCTCAACCCTGCTTGCCATCTCGTTTGGGACAGGGTATAACCGAAATTTTCGGAAGTTTTAACGACCCCCTCCAGATTTTGTTTTTGGGAAGATACTCTTACAGGCCATAAAACGGCCAATGTCTCACCGTCGACTGCGTACCACGCGCTGCGCGACCGCACGCGCGTCGGAAGCAGACGAGTTTTGGCCGCCGCGCGACGAGTTTCGGCCGCCGCGCGACGTTTATCGCGCGGCGGCCGAAACTCGTCGCGCGGCGGCCAAAACTCGTCTGCTTCCGACGCACGTGCGGTCGCGCAGCGCGTGGTACGCAGTCGACGGTGAGACATTGGCCGTTTTATGGCCTGTACATAAGCACGCAAGTCTTTCATTTTTGCATTGGAATTTTTACGACCCCACTGACCATCCGTTCAGAAATTACACAAGCGCTTGATCCTGGTGCAACGACACATCGGGTACTGGCAGGGTCGTAAGGAATTCGCCTCAGAATTCTAAATTCTGGATAGGGTCGTTAAAGGCAGCTCCTATGCTAAGCAAGAAGTATTCGATAAACGACAGTTATGGGATCTTAGGGCTCTTAATAGAGCGCTCACGTCATTGCAAGCATCAAGAACGAGTCTAAATGACCGTATCTAAGCCAGCGGAGCGGACAGTCTCCACCAACGCCCTTTGCAGATCCCGCCCCTAAATACAAACTCGTCCAAATTGATTGCTCGAATACGATCAGTTTGGCCAGTTTTTGATGCGTAAGATGAATATTTTCAGAGGTGGTTCACAGAATCCTCCGATTTTTAGTTGCCGGGCGGTCGTAGCTACGTCGAGGTCCGGCACAGCAGCCTACTTGACGCTGCGGTGAGACTTCTGAGTTAGGACTGCCAAAGCACGTTCGCCACGCGTCGCATGACAGAAAAATCTGTCATCGACTGGTGATCAATACATGAGCATTTCAGGATAATTATATGCTGTTTTGTTTTTGTATTTGATGTAAATATAAACTATGAAAATGAAATGTTGGAGAAATGAGTATTGTGGACCATCATTAAGTGCGTTGGGCTCCACAAAAACCGAAGCCAAAAGACTAATTGGAAGAATGTCCAGGAAAAAAAGATTTTCATTTAGAAACGGGAAACTTAACTGGTAAATTGAGTAGGAAAAATTTCGAATGGATAACGTATGCGTCAAAACAGACCAGAAAACGGAAAAAAATCTGTATTTTGAGAAATTCAACCATTTATAGTCAGATCGTTTCCTTCCAAATTTTTCCAAAATTTAATCCATAACACCATAAAAACATTCAAGAATACGAAGGAATGGTTTAAAAAACGGAAAAAACTAGTCGATAACCTTTTGCAGTGCAGTTTGCAGATTAATCGGAGAATAAGGTTCAGAATCCTGCTAGACATGAAAAAGTGGATGAGAAAGAAGATTAGATCGATGGCATGCTTCCTCTGTGGTTTATAATTGAGTCTACGTCGAAAAAGCATCGTAAATCGCACAAAATTCGCAGAATATATTAGCAACACTGAACGATCAGCGGATGGAAAACGGCACAAATGACAAAATAACATATTCTAGCTCGATTTTCACATTCCTAATAACTTCGCCTCACTAGCCAATAGGGAAGACTTGCTTTTTGTAGAAAAAGGAACGGCAAAATGCAAAAATATTCCTCAGATGCGGGAAAATTTCGAAAAAATGATTTCAAATCTCCTGGACTTAATAGAGGTTTCGGTAATATGTTATAAACATATTATTTAATATTGACAAAGAGAAATATTGAAGAAATGATTAAGTAATAGAAGAAAAAGTGATCAAAAGCGTGAGAATTTTCAAAACGGAAGTTATTGTCAATGGCGCAGAATTTCTGATCGGAGCGCGTAATTCTCGTCGCTGAGCCGTACCTACTCATGCCTTCAGCGGAGTTCCGAAATACAAAAAAGCACAGCTTTCACACGTAAGGTCAATACGGTCCCATGAAGTCCCTATACATTGAGGCAGGCTCGCTCTCAACTAAATTCTCGATGGACTCTTATATTGAATAAGACTGACCCGAAAAGGCTGCTTACAGTCGCCACGGATCGCACTGATACTTTGAGTTTCCTGTTAGAGGTTGGCGCAGACTAGGTAGAACACATGGCACCGAGTTAGCGCTAACCTCCAATAGGGAACGCAAAGTACCAGTGCGATCCGTGCCGACTGTATGTCGCTAGCAGGGATGAGCGGAAATTTTTTTCTGAACTTCGGAAATCGGAAGGACCTTCTCAATTTCGGAAATCGGAACGCCAAAAATCTTCGGAAATCGTAATTTGGAAATCGGAAATACGTTCAGTGAAATTCATAACTCTCCCCTGGTGACTGTGCTTAACAAAAAAAAAACTTGAACTTATCCTTCTTTACTGAAAATTTTCATGCAAAGACAATTATATAACTCTGTCTTTGTGAAAAGTGAAAACGGACCTAGAATCCGAATTCAGCGCCCGAAATAACCCCCAGGAAAAGTGTAAAAATTTCTAACCTCGTGAATATTTCCGATTTCTTCCGCATTTTCAAGCTTTTTTTTTGGAAAGCGGAATTCGGGAATCGGATGGCCCAAAAACATCGGAAATCGGAATTCCGCTCATTCCTGGTCGTTAGGCACCAAGGAATGAGCGGCATCTGGCATTATTTTTTTTGCTTTTCGAAAAAAAATTGTCATAATTACCCAGAGTTGAAATATCTAGTAAAAATCTCGCTCACCCCAATGATTTTTTTTCGCAAGAACAACTTCTTTTTTGACTTAGTCCTGTTGTTATGGTAAGAGCACGTCGTCCTGTTAGAGGAGCTTGTGTTGCAACCAGGTTTTTTTTTTCGAATAATCAACTTTTCGAATACTTCGAAATTTTGAAGTTTCCGAATATTCGACTTTTCGTATAATTCGGGATTTTGAACTTTTCAAATACACGACTTTTCGAATAATTCGGGATTCTGAACTGTTCGAATATTCGACTTTTCAAATAAATCGTGATTTTTAACTGTTCAAATAATTCGGGATTTTGAACTTTTCGAATATTCGACTTTTCGAATGATTTGGGATTTTGAACTTTTCGAATACTCGACTTTTCGAATTAATCGTGATTTAGAACTTTTCGAATAAATCGTGATTTCGAACTTCTCGAGTATTCAACTTTTCGAATGATTCGGGATTCTGGACTTTTCGAATACTTCGGGAATCCACCTTTTTCAAATATTCGACTCTTCGAATAATTCGGAGTCGACTTTTTCAACTTTTTCAGTTTCAGAATAAATCGTGATTTTGAGCTTTTCGAATATTAGACTTTTCGACTAATATGGGATTTTGAACTTTTCGAATACTCGACTTTTCGAATTAATCGTGATTTAGAACTTTTCGAATATTCGACTTTTCGAATAAATCGTGATTTTGAATTTCTCGAGTATTCAACTGTTCGAATGATTCGGGATTCTGGACTTTGCGAATACTTCGGGAATCCACCTTTTTCAAATATTCGGCTCTTCGAATAATTCGGAGTCGACTTTCTCAACTTTTTCAGTTTCAGAATAAATCGTGATTCTGAGCTTTTCGAATATTCAACTTTTCGAATAATTCGGCATCTTAAACTTTTCGAATAATTTGGGATTCTGGACTTTTCGAATACTTCGGGAATTCGCCTTTTTCGAATATTCGGCTCTTCGAATAACTTGAAGTCGACTTTTTTAGTCGAATGAGTTTTCGAATCATTCCATTCAGTCAAAGTATAGTACAAAGCAGGCAAGGCCCGTCAATGAGGGCCGGGTTTCCCATGACAAGAATTCGGCCCATGGCCAGCTACAGGCTGTGGGGTAGGTACAGTCGGCACGGATCGTGCTGATACATTAGGCGAGTCATATCAGATAACTTTACGGACTGCTGCGCGATGAACTTTGCAAGAACAACAATGAACTACATGATAAATAATATAAGGAATCACTGTAAGAAGAAACAGTGAATGAAGTTCAAAAAAACACTAGTGACAGAAATTATCGATTGGCAGCTACGTGCATGCGCGTGCGTCTCGTGGGCTCCAATGTGTTGACAACGTCTGCATCAATGGTTAAAGGCAGTGGTCGCGATCAAATATGTTTGTCGCCTTTTTCTCCCTTAACCCTTTTCTGGGTCTCGATTAGTAGGACCTATAAGAAAAAATCGCGAAAAAACCGCTGTTTTGGGCCAAATTTAAAGCCTGAACTTTCTTGTCTTTTGATGGTGGACGAGCCCACTTCACATCATCAGCATCGATGACCTCTTATATCAAGAACATCAGCTGGCTTGAAAATGAATTTCAATCAACGAACCTTCGGATTTATGTACACATCTAGTCAAAAACATTGACTGGAGTGCTTTCTTTCATTGTTCAACCGTTTTTGTTAGGTAAATTAGCATTTATTTCTTCCTCTGAATGTCGATGATTTTTGACTGCTCGGCATGAGACGGCGACCTTTTTGGTCGATGCTGTGCACGTGTGCACGAACTGGCATTTTTGGGCCTTAAAATCTCTATTTCTAGCCCCTTTTTCACCTCGCTACCTTTATAGTTTTTCAGCTGTTTTTGATCTAAGCTGATTTTTGTAATTTTTTCGTTAACGTTTTTCATCGTGACCACTGCCTTTAACTCAATAAAATAGAGATGTTAACTGCTGATAATTGTAGACTCACCCTCTGTAGGAGATTCTCTGGAGGTGATGTAACATCGGATGACAGATGTCTGAAAAGGATCAGCGCCGCTATCACCTGTGAGAAGAAACAACTAGCCGATGTAGCCATCGGCAAACCCGCTTCGCGCCCACCCAAGTCCACGTCGAGTTCCCGCCGCTTCGCTACAATCCGGTATTCTCGGCGGCAACAGGAGAGCTGTTGGAGAACAGCTGCAGCAAAATCAGAGATAGTGGCTGAGAGTTGTGTCGAAAAAATTGAAAAAAAAATAGCAAAAAAAGAACCAGAAAATGTGTCAGTCTGATTTTTCATTAATTGGACAATATCTGGAATTATCTAAGCCTTCCTCAGTTTTTCGATTAGTCTTCGAATAAAAATTGAAAACTTTAGAGCAATTTTGGTGAGGAAACACTATGGAATGTTTATAGATATAACACGTGAATGGGTGAAAAAAAAACTAGATTTTTAGGGGAAACAGACAGGCCTTCCGCAACAAACACGTTTGGTTATGGATGATAACAGCAAAAGCTTTGTGGGATCACATCCTATCGCCTTCCTGTCGACAATTGAGCATGCTTACACATCACTGAAACCTATGACGGAAGAGGTTTGGAAGGTTCTACTTACTATCCTACTTACATTACCTTAGGCCGTGTTCATAACTCCATCGCAGAGCGACACGATAGCATGCCGGCAATACGGATCGACGCACGACGAGATAGCGGTAGTCAATCACTCAAGCGCTCTGCAGAGTTGCACCGTCCGACGGCATGCCGCTGAGCGCGAGGATTGGGGCGTGGCCAAACCATGCCGCGGCGGCGCACTTCAATGAGTGGCAGCGATGGCTGCCTCGGACATTCGGGGGGCACCAGCCGAGTGCCCGTCGGGGACTCATCCGAGCGTCCCAAACTCGGCAGCAGCCCCCGAGCGCCCTCGGACCAACCCCCCGCTTCTCTTGGCGGCTGATCCGCGGACCTTTTTCGAGTGAAGCGCGGGAATCCAAACCCGTAAAAACGGTTTTCGTCGTATTCCACTATATTTTCACCGTTATTATGCCAATACTAGTACTTTTTCACTAGTACTACACTACTTTGACCATTACTTCTTCATGATACTTAAATTTTATGCTTTCACTACCACTTTATGTTAAACGAGTTGACAACGAATTTATTGAAATGACCGTAAAACACAACAACTCTAAATAAATTGCGGCTAAATGCTACAAGATATTTTTTTTACAAATCTAAAAAAATGAATGCAACAAGTGTCCATGACTTATGAGGGCCGAAAGCTAGACTGATTCTGATCAGAATACGATCATACAATGGTATTCAGATACCTCAAAATCACAAAACAAGCAAAGATTGACACTTCAAAATGCAAGGGATAGAACAACATGTCCTCAACCGAATGAAAATTACGAGACAGGGCAGAAATTTCTGAGTACACAAAAGTATGCTTACGATTTAATAGTTGTTGAACTGAGAAAATGATACGATCTGTTCATCCAATGAACTAGAGACACAGAATTATGTGAAGAGCGATCATATCATTGGCTATGCATGGGACAGTGATCGTACAGTCTTCACGGTTGCTGTGTCATCGATGATGCCTGAATGATAGAATCAAGGTAATGTTGTATATAGCGAAGATGTTACAGCCACCTACAAGGGTGTTTTCGACAATATTCAACAGGGTGTTGAGGTGTCTCTGCCAATCGGACCGTTGAAACCTGTAGAAGACCAAAATTTACAGGTAGACGGAATCCTAGTCGCGGATTTACTAGGTAGGAGACCATAGTGAGTGGGATTAAGGAGATTTCAAGAACACAATACACATCGAGAGGCTGCAAATTAATCGATAAAGTTCCAAAATTCTCAAAAAAAAAACTCCAAAATAGTCCCTAAAAGTCATGTAGAGAAAGACAAATGGGTGCAAATTTAGTTGAAGGGGGGGCACTTAAAATTTTTCCCATAAAAATGAAACGATTCATCGATAAAAATGAAAATTTCTTTGGTTATTAGCTATGTGATAACGTTATCACACATATTTCCTAGAAATTCCATGAAATTAAATCGATTTCTGAAAGCAAAATCATTCATTTCTCGCTTGAATTCTGGGTGCCCCCTCCCAACTAGTTTTGCACCGACAAATGAGGTTTCTAGTCCATTTTTCGGAAGGAAAAGAAGGTCTGAGGAAGGCTTTACGAGCCGAAAGGTAGCCTGAGAGAAAGTTTCACACTTTTGGAGACTCTATTTGAAATTTTTTGAGAATATCGAATCCGAACTTCAATTATTATTGTGCAGCTTCTTGATGTGTAGGCATATGTTGTGAACAAAAATGAAGCTCAAGAATAGCACAATTATTCATTAAGGATATTGATGTGACCGCCAATAACTTAATGGAAGAAATATACAACACGTCTGCAAAAAATGAAAGCATGAACGACAGGTTTGAAGGACAGCGCTGCAGCTGTTATGAGTAGTCCTACGAGGAAATTGTCGTCGCCCCCTCGGCTGAGCCCCGTTCGCCCTCGGCTCGCTCGAAGCGCGACTCCGCCCCCAAATTGGTATCTTCGGATGATCCCCCTCGTCCGAAATCACCTCGGCTGACACTATACTTTGACATCGAATGATTTCGAATGATCCCATAAATGGATTTTTTCTCTCGAATGACAGAATAGTTTGAGCCGTCTTTGATTCTCAGACAACAAGGAAGAGATAAGCTTTTTGTAAGTCATGTCAGAGTAGAGGTCTTCGCATTCACAATATAAAAATTATGAAATAATCGAAGAAATAGTCGACTATCATTCGAAGTCGACTATTTTTTCGAATATTTGATAGTTTCGATTTTGTGAATGCAGAGAATTCCATTCTGACATGACTTACGAGAAGCTTACCTCTTACTTGTTGTCTGAAAATCGAAGACGGCTCGAACCATTCTGTCATTCGAGAGAAAAAATCCATTTAAACGATCATTAGAAATCATTCGATGTCAATGTATAGCTGGCACCCCCAAATGCCCGAGGCCGTCGTTCTTCATTTTCCTCCATAACGTACAACCTCACTCGTTCCACGCCGGAATTTCAATTTCATCGATTTCAAAAACCATGAAATTGAACTTGAACAGGAATTTGAACTCAAAAGACGCCAGGTGCTATGTGGGAAGGAGGGGGGGGGGACTATGGCGCGATGGACTTGGCCACGCCCATATTACTGTGCCGCACTAAATTGAGCACTTACCCGGGGTTTCCCTCCCCTGCCAAAATCAGGAGAGTCATTGCGGCACGGAAAAATGAGCGTGGCCAAGTGCGATACAACAGTGCCCCCCCTTCCCACATAGCACCAGACGCCAGAACTGAAAAGCTTCCCGGAATTGCTTAACTTCCATGTGTTTTTCAAAAACTTTTGTCATTAAAAAAATCAAAAGATCCGCTTTCGTAAGCAGGAAAAATAAATTCTGGTAGCCACGTAATTTGGAATTCCTCGTGAGAATCGAAATTATCCCACAAAAAAAGTGAAAACTGAAATAAAATAAATTATTTTGCAAGTGAAGTGGGAGGGCTCACATAAAAAAGTCATGAACTAATAAAAAGCGTTTAAGCGTTTTTGGAAACGTGCGATCACTACCTCAGATGAGAGTACAATTCGAAGAGGTTTGCATGGATGGCTAAACAATACAAAAGGTTGCGATGGCGGCACTCCTCGCCGACGACAGAAATGATCCAGAGCATTCCTCGCCGCCGCTTGCAGGCGGCGTCGCTCCGGGAGCCGGTGCTGTCGCGGCGACGAACACACTCTGCGAGGTACCCGCGTCGCTGCTCTCGCACGGCACGTCGCCGCCCTCGCTCGCTGCGTGGCGCCCTCCACTCTCTAACACTGCCGTGCCGCAGCGGGAGTCGCCGCGGCGCAACTCTGCAGAGTTCTTTATTCCATGTCATCGCGTCGCGCCGCGACGGGAGTGTGAACCCGGTCTTACTAGATACTTTTTCACCACACACCGGCGATTTGAAAGAGAATACTGTGCTTATGTGGGCTAAATTCCGGTCCGCGATTGCGTCTCGACACACTTTGCGGCCGCACGAGCTCGAGTCAGTCGAATTTCCAGTGCATAAGCCGATTCGAAATGGTTTTTTTATACAGTTTTCTCCAATTTCGTTTACTTTCCAGTTTCTGAAAAATACCTAGAGTCAACAGATCGGCGGCTGGAAACTCTTCCGACTTGAATGTGCGCGGCCGCAAAGCGTGTCGAGACGCAATTGCGGACCGGAATTTGACCCAGAGAAGCACAGTATTTGCGTTGTTGTAGGTTTGTGACAGTACATAAATGATACGAGCTTGAAGTTCTCTGAATGCCTCCCGAGAATCCAAAAAAGAGCATTTTCGTTATTTTGCGGAAAGGTAAGGGCACCACCCATAAGGGAATTTTAGGATGTTCAGATTTCAAAAAAATCGGATTCAGCTGAAAACATTCAACCGGGGTTATTCAGGGGGTTGAACGCGAATGTTTTCTGCCAGACTTAAGGAGGTTATTGTAGGTCACGGTAGGCATTCAGGCTATGAATCGGCAAAATTCGCATGGTTCCTATCGCATATATGCGTGCTGGTGCGGAGGTTAGAGACAGTGAGAGAGCGGAGGGCAGACGGAGGCTGAGGCATCGCGCGCGCCGCTCGCGCCTTTAATCATGTGAATTAGTACGATGTTTTTAGAGGGTAATGCATGATTTTCACTCGCGTACTCGACCTCAATATTTCGAAAGTCGAAAAATGGATATCCATTTCGTGTGCGGCGTCCCAAACAACTCCCACAGAGACATTTTGAGTCGAATCTGAGACTTTGGCCGAGCTATAGGCTATAAAACGGCAAAATTCACTTGGTTCCTACGCGCGCTGGTGCGTAGCGAAGGTTAGAGACAGTGAGGGAGCGTAGGTCAGACGGAGGCCGAGGCGTCGCGCGCGCCGCTCGCGCCTCGAATGATGTGAGCTACGACGTTTTATAGAGGGTAACCTATACCCACCGTTACATACCGTATTCCGAGAAAAATCGATAAACCGAGCAAAGATTTGTATTAGGCAGCCTAAATATATAGGCTATAGAACGGCGAAATTCACATGGTTCCTACGCGTGGTGGTGCGGGGCGGAGGTTAGAGACAGTGAGATAATGGGGCGCAGACGGAGGCCGAGGCGTGGCGCGCGCCGCTTGCGCCTCGAATGATGTGAATTACGGCGTTTTATAAAGGATTACCCCTATGTGGAAGTTTTAAGACGATTTCATCGTAGCATTCTCGAAATCGTCAAAAGTCGCGCTTGGCTGGCAAAGTTTTTCCCGTTTTCAAGCTTTAGACCAACTCAGGCGGAATTTTTAAATATTCACAGATGGACCTCGTTATTGGCACCCAAAATAATTTCTATATAACGATGTAAGCTTAAGCCGAGACAATGTTTTGAACAACCCGAAAAATTTGCATTTTGTCTTGCAATATGTACCCCTTTCCCCCTCGCAAAGCTATGATAATGCCCACTGTGGAAATCTCCTGTGAATCTCTGAGGCATTTAGACAATTTTGGACATGGATCATTGATACACAGGACTTTGTCTAAACATCCAGAACATGCTTTTCTAAAACATCAGTGTAAGTAAAACAAGCCCTAGATAGTGTAAAGTCTGTCCGAATGAGACTGTCCACGCACGCGGTCGTCGTGCGTGTCGAGCGGCCGTCAAGAAGGCATTTTCGGACGCGCCTACCCACGACCGAGATACAGCTGACTAGAATATTGTTCGCTAATCGTCTGATATTCCTGTTAATCGATTCACAGATCCAAAAAATACCTTCGCGATGGCCTGTCAGCACGCCCGCCGACCCTTTATTCGAACAGACTTTACAAATGGAACGAAAATCGTAACAAATTTGATACACAAAAATTCAAACGACGTAAAAGAAATAACATGAAATCTATGAAGAGAGAAATCTGGTCAAAGTCCGTATATCCTCGACTGGAAGTAGGATTGCTAGCCTCTGGGCAGACTACCCCGTATGAAGTACAGCTTCTCTGTTGACCACAGCCGGTCGCTCAGTGTTACGATTCGAAGCAAACCCGTTACAGTCTGCCCGAACGAAACTGTCCGCCCACGCGGTCGTCGTGCGTGTCGAGCGGCCGTCGGAAAAACATTTGTCGGAACAGCTTTTTCATGGCTACAATCGGATGACCGGTATACTATTCAATATTCGTCCCATATTCTTGCTAATCGATTTAAAAGTCTAAAAAATACCTGCTAGTCTGCCGCACGACACGCACACTGACCGCATGGGCGGACATTAACTTTTGGACAGACCTTATTGAGCGTAAAGAGGACGAAAAAAGAAAGGAATAAAACAAGACTCGGAATAATACGGCGAAAGCGTTGATGACTCGTCAACACAAACGAAGAATCGCTCGATGCTAGCTGGAAAACAAAACACGTCTCCGTGATGGCAACAAAGTGGGAATCGACGCCTGATTCCACACAATGAAGGCTGAATCATAGAGCTCAATACTTACTAGCTTGCAAGGGGTGTTGAAAACGTAACCAGATAATAATTCAGTCGGAGGTACATATTAACTCCATTCTCCCTGATGCTGGTAATATTAAGGGAACCCCACATGGTTTTCCCCGCATGCAGAAGGTGATGAACATTTTCTGGTGAAACCTCTTAACAAAGCTATATGCTTGTTTGGAGTTTCGCGCAAAGAGAAAAGGGTGTTTGAGAGATTGTTTTCGATCAGACTCGAAACTTTACGCTGGGGTTACATATTTGAGAGCCTTGCATCGATATTTTGAGGATTTCTTAGGTTACTGGATGCGTAGTGCAATTATCCTCTATGAGAAATCGTAATTCTCATCAATCATGGCGCGTGCGTCGCGCGCGATGCTGCAGCCTCTGTCTGCCCTACGCTCTCTCGCTGTCTCTAACCTCCGCTCCGCACCAGTCCGCGTAGGAACCATGAGGATTCCGCGGTTTAACAGCCTGTAAGACAGCGTAATCAAAAAAAATTTCTCCACACATGTCAAATTTACCCCAGATTTGTGCTCAGCACACCAGACGGGCCCCACAACGGAATTTTTAGCCAAATCCGAGATTTTGTTCAAACAACCGTATGCCCACCGGAACCTATCATAATCTATTAAAATTCTATAAACGGGCGTCAGATTCGTGTTGAAGTCAGTGTTGAAGATTAAAACTGTATTCTAGTTTTTGATGCTCTCGAGTAGGTTAGACCACGAAGAAGAGATTAATAGGGAAAAGCCCCGTAAGGCCATCCGACACCGGAGGTAAACTGTTTGAGGGCAGTGTTCACGATGAAAAAGTTGCCCATTTTATGGCGAAAATGAAAACTTTGGACCCCTATAGGAAAAGTAAGAACGGAAGTACGACGAAAGACGGCCAGGTCGTGGGTGAAAATCTCGTGGTCCAGCCTACCCATCGGGCCACCCCGCCCACGTCATGTAACAATTGTCCTGCGTTCGTTTTGATAGAGGAATAGTTGCCTAATTTTGAATGTTTTTTATCCCGTCAGATTCTCACGCCGAAGGGTGTGCATTTACCCATCTTATTTTTCGAAGACTTTTGAATGCAAAAAAAAAACAAGAAGCAGAATCACTTACCTAATTATAACAAATTTGAAGCGCAAAACTATTTCCGACATTAGTTAGGTTTGAGGCCTGGTCCGCAACTCCCAAAAAAAAACCAAATAGGCGTAATTAAATGTATCAGAGGATTCTTTAGACAGTTTTGCTCCAGTACTTGGGGGTTTTGTGTAGACTTTTCCTCATTAATTTTTCCTTGATGTTAGTTCCTTGATTTTCAAAAAATTACTCGCTAGGGCGTTTCGAGGCCCTAGCGAGTAATTTTTTGAAAATCAAGGAACTAACATCATTCACAAGTTCAGCACGTTCAAAAAGCCTCTGAGAGAAGTTTTTAGCAAAATCTATCGAAGAGAAGAAAATGCAGCGTTCAGCTAGGCTCCAAAAAAACAAAAACTTTGAGAGGCTGTAATTTGCTTCTCAGACGTTCTCGAAAAAATCTGATTTCATGTTCATAAGGAGGGCGATTCAGACATGACCAAAAAGCACTCATCGCCTTTCTAATCAGGGGAGAACATAATGCGAGGTTCTCTTGTGCATTAGCCTGAAAAGATACCTGAAAATCCAGGCGTGCACAAAACCGAAAAAAAATCTTGGCGACTTTCTATGAAACATAAAACTGGAAATAGAAGAATTGTCAAAGACTTATAACAAGTTTTCAGTGCATCAAATGTCACTTCTTGCAGAATCAAGTTTCCTCTTGGTGCAGATCGCCATCTAAATATCGCTGCTAGTATGGATCGCAAAAAGCGGGTCTACGGGAAAAAAGCACTGAATTAGAGGGCCTGGCACGACGCGGCGCAAGACCAACGACAGGAAAAAATGGTCTATTCAAAACCCAATTTTTCAACAAAAGGTCTTACTATAGATTTGATTATAGGAAATGCAGCTCAATAGGAATTTAACAAGAAACAAGTGCTAGAAAAAAAATAGAAAAAAACGGAAAATTCAGCGGAGTTTGAATGAGTAAAGAGAGTTCAGAACAGCCCCCAGATTGTTCCTCTAAAGTCATCTGAAAGCGCAATGATTGATGTGTTTCGCCCCACTTGCACTCTAATTAGAACGACGCAAGCGATTGCGCTGAAAGCGAATTCGAGGTTAGACGGTCAACTGCCGTGTCCTCCATGCGTCGTTCGCCTCAATTCAATGGGCGCGGGACGATGGGCGGAGCAGTAAATTGTGGTTGATGAAGAGAATTTGACGCATTCCATCGTCGGCAGTATGGAGGGATTCTAGGACTATCCACAGTTCACGTCGTCCGCACAGGCTGAAACATCCTAAAGAAAGTGTTCACGATGATTATCATATTCGACTTCGACTCAAAAACGAGGTTGTTTGGTCGTGAGTTACCAGAAACAGCGAGGAAAACCACTCAGAATACGCCAAAATAGCGGTTTTTAAAGCTCAGAGCGTGGACGAGCTTACGCGCCCTGCTAGTTTCCTCAAGCGCGCGCTAATGGCGAAATGTGCGCGAATCGATTAGGCTGGATGTGACAGAGTTGCTTGGCAATTTGCTATCGAAAACGTCCGAGGCGCCAGTAAACTCGTCAGAACGGGGGGCAGGGCGGGTTGAGCAGGCGCACTGGGCTATCGAAATCTTCTCGTTGTGGCCGTTTTTATCGCTTTCTAGCCCGTTTTCGCTGCTTTCGTCGACTATATCCGCTCCAGCATCTGCCAGCCTAGTTTTTCACGTCAAAAATCCGAGAACGAGGTTTATTGTGAACACTGCCTTTAACATATGTACCTACCACCGGCATGGATCCTCAAGGGACTTTGCATTCCCCACTGTAGCTTGGCGCAAACTCGATGCACCTATGTTACAGAGTTCGGGCACCGAGTTTGCGCCAACCTACAACAGTGAACGCGAAGTCTCTTCCGGATCCACGCCGACGTTAACTCTATTCACAGTTAAGTGTAACGTTTCGCTAAGAATTAGCCGAAGGTTTCAGGGAATGAGTTGGAGTGAAAGATGTGGTCTTTCAGAAAATCCGTCAAGACTGTCGGGCAGAACCATACTTAGGACTTCGAGATATATTTAGAGGTTATTTGACGGAAATTCGCCAAGATTGCAGGTTCTTCAATCAATTAGTCAGCGTAGTCCCAAAAAATCTCGATGACATTCCCTTAGAAGTCGCAAAACAGTGCCCTATTTGGACCCTAATACTCTCAGAGAAACTGCGGCTGCGGCTCCGCGATAGTGCCGCTTTGGAGCCAACAGGCACCAAAGCGCCCCTACCCCGGAGCCGCGTCGGCACTACCGCGGAGCCGTGGCGGTGATGCGCTTCGGCTCCGCGATAGTGTCGCAGCCGGTCCGGGAGAGTGTCTGATATGAAGTTATATAAAAATGATAATGCAACTAGGGGGTGCCCAAAAATAAAAATACGCACCTGCGGTCGTCACGTCATCTATCTGTCTGATAGCGACAGAGGTAACCGCCGCCTTTGCGCCCGAGGGAAATACGGAATGTACCTCAAACTTGAGTAATTTAAACGGCAACAACTTTGTTTCACCACACAGGCTAGTGTATCGTACTCCACGCGGGTTCACTGTTGCATCCTCGCGGAGCCGGCGCGGTTCTAACGCGGAGCCGCTGCGGTACTATCGCGGCGATGTCGAGGCTCAAGAAACAGCAACAAAATCGTCTGGTCAGGGAGCCGCTGTGGTACTATCGCGGAACTATCGCGGTACAGTCGAGAGTCTCGGTACTTTCCCGGCACTGACGCGACAAATTTTCTCAGAGTACGACCAAATTCAAATGAAAATTTGAAAGAACTCTTGGAAGTAGTCCAATTTATGGAGTTCTGGAGAATTTCGTCATGCTTGCCCATCCAATTCTAGGGGAAAAGCAGTGACATCGTGAAGAAATTCCTGCACAGTCGTCCACCTCATGCAATGTTTTGAGGAGTGTTCGAAGAAGTTCAGCTGGGAATTCAGGCAAATGACATGAAAAAAAAATTGTGCACAAGATTGCACGAGCTTCCGGAAGATGTCCGCTATGTCGACCACGAAATCGTTTGAAGACAGTGCTCACGATGAATCTCGTTTTCGAGTTTCAAATGTGAAACACTACGATCGCAAATCATGGAGGGGTTAGGGTTGAAGAAAGCAGCGAAAACGGGTCAGAAATCCATGGAACGGCGGCGAATTGAAGATTTCGTTGGCCCAGTACGCCTGCTTAGCCAGCTCCGCCCCCCCCCTTTTGACGAGCTTGTGGCGCCGCGGACGTCTCCGATCGCAAATTGCCAAACAACTCCGCCACCTCCAGCCTGATCGATTCGAGCACCTTTCGCCATTAGCGCGTGCTTGCGGAAACCAGCAGGGCGTGTAAACTCGTCCGTGCCTTGAACCTGTGCGTAGAGTAGAAAGCGTTATTTTAGCTCTTACTGAGCGCTTTTATTCGCTGTTTCTTCACTATTCGTTAACTCGCGACCAAAAAACCCCACTTTCAAGGCGAGCTCGAATATGATACTCATCTGAAACACTCGAATATGGTGTTTATCTTACACCCTATTCATACTTTTGCGATAGCGGCGAATGCCGCGGAATATCAGCAAAAAGACGAGAAATTAGATTTCTTATACCGTAATCAGGCATCTGATTTCTCACTTTAAAACGGAATCAGAACTGATATCTTATTTTCCTATTGATAATCGCGGCATCTGCCGCTATCGCAAAAGTATGAATGGGGTTCTTCGGATCTGAAAAATTATCTAAGATCCTGGTCAGAAGGGCCATCCACTGTAAAGTTTAATGATCGGTATGATTCAGGGAGAATTTCGCGCTGATAACAGTGGTGATTTCAGATTTGCTCAAATATCACTACAAAGAAAGCAATGGCCCCACAGAAATTATTTAATCAGAGGACGAGAACTTTGTGGGCGAGTCGTCTCGGACCAGTTTTCTCTCGTCATTGGTGGCCATCGCACTGGAGCAGACCTTAGTATGAATATAGATCAAAAGCAGTAGGAAGATTACAATTTTTAGTTTCATTCTGATACACGTTTTCATGCACTGCCTGTGAGTTCCGGCAACAAACCTGGAGGTGGCAGCGTCAGCGGTTCTTAGCCTTCCATGTTTGCATGTATGGAGTCTTGTACGACCTTTAATTTACGCCGCGAGAGTTCCGCGATTTCAGTGCCGCGGTGAAACCGTGGCGGCGATTACAACGTTGCCGCGGTCTATGAGGCGCGAAAAGCATCAGCTGCGACCCGAAAGTGCTAGAACCGCAGTTTACATCCTTCTCCGGACAGCAAACAGTTTTGCCGGCTACCCCGATAACTTAGATGACAAGCGCTGAGCTGCACGAGTGGATGCCTCAAAGCGAACCCGTCGAGGATGTGCGATCATAACTCATCCCTAATTGTGGTCAAACTGATCGCAATTACGATGATTTTCAGCAGGTACGCTGATGCCTTCGAACACACTGACCGCAGCAATGTGTTCCACTTGTGCGGAGTGCATATCAGCAAAGAACCTAGTTACAGAGGACGTTGGAATGACACCGCGACAGCGATGCTCGGAGTTTTTCTTAGCAACCAAAGCCGTCAGTCTTGTATTCGTTTCATACTTACAGTCGTATGATATACTCTAGCGCTTCCTTCCTGTCAAGCATATCGAAGCGCCGCACCGCGGTGGAACAAAGCGCAGCCGGCCTCATGGACTTTCGCGTATAGTGCCGCCGAAGGCTCCGACTGTGGGCCTGGCTCCCGCGCATTGGTAGTGGTTACGCGGGTCTGTAGTTTCTGTCAAACACTGCAAGCAGGCGAAGGCTATCGCGCCGGGACATCCCACGAAGATCATTGCTGCTGGGATCCTCCAGAACATTTATGGAATACAGCACGGGAACGATATTTGGCCCACTCCCTGGTGACATTGAAATTATCCTCTGGTCCTCAGGATTTTCTGAAAGCGACTCGAGGCCACCTTCCAGATCCGGCGCCGAAGAGCCGACTGAGGCACGTAGGGTTTTCTCGATGCTTATGCCAATGACTTTGTCAATACTTTCGTCTAAACATACAATGTCACATCCTAATCAAATAAATAAACAAATAATGCGCGGTAGGGTTTGTAACTTGCCAACTGTAACTTCTATGTAGTCCTCCCACACCACATATGTACAGAACTTTCGCCGACGTCCTAGCGGCCGTTTTTTGACCGGACTCGAAGGCATTCTTATAATCTGTTCAACATGATCATCTGCGTTATCCTTGAAGGCAGTGTTCACGATGATTTTCGTCCCGAGTTTTTCACATAAAACAATGCGTTGGCCTCCAAGTGTTACCAAAATTACGGAGAAACGGCGAGAAACGTACTAAAACGTCGTATTTCAGTGACATTATTCAATAACATGGACCAGTTGTCTGGTTGGATGATTATGTTCACGGTGGTTGCCACCGGTGGAAAATTGGGTCAATCGAAAATAGAAGAATATTTTATGCAAAGCAAGATTAGGTAGGGCCCTAATGAAAGAACGGAGCAATAGAGAGCCGAGAATTGCCAAAGACGGGACCACAAAATATTGCATTGTCACTACAAACACTCCCTGTGATACTTAGAGGCAGTGTTTACGATGAATTCGTTTTTCTGTCTCTCCGCCTATCTTGAAAACGGCCCACTGCTGATTCCAATGATGTCTCTGAAATCGTACAAGACCTTCTGGGAACGGAGTTATGGTCCCTCGAAAATTGAGCTAAGGAAAGATGGTGGACGAGTTGTCCGAGGCTTGTAACTTCCGTCTTTTGAAGCCGATGTATGCGAGCTGACCTGAGTGAAGATAGATGTTGAGAATGAAGGGAAGAACGTGGCTAATGATTGGAAGTTATTGCTCATCTCACGATCTCGAGCATTCATTTGTTCACGTTGGTGGGCGTGTGTTGCGCTTTTGTGGTTTGCCTTGCGCTCGAAGTCCACTACCCATTCCTCTGAAACACATTTTTTATCGTGAACACTGCCTTTAAAGGCAGTGTTCTCGATAAAAGTCGTTTTTCTGTTTTTCCGCCTATCTCGAAAACTGTCCCATGCTGATTCCCATGATGTTTTTGGAATCGTACAAGACCTTCTAGGAACGGAGTTATGGCCCCTCAAAGTTCAGCTAGGAAGCATTGTGGACGAGTTGTCCGAGGCTTGTAACTCCCGTTTTTTGCAGCCGATGTGTGCGAGCTGACCTGAGTAAAGAGAGACGTTGAGAATGAAGGAAAGAACGGGGCTTTCGATCGGAAACCATCGCTCATCTCACCACGAATTCATGGAAAATGTTATAGGACGTGGGCGGAGTGGCCCAATGGGTCGACTGGCCCACGAGATTTTCACCCACTTAACGGCCGTTTTTCGTCGCACTTCCGTTCTTAATCTTCTTAGAGGGACCCAAAGCTTACGTTTCGGCCAAAAAAACGTGCAACTTTTTCTTCGTGAACACTGCCTTTAAGAGGCGGGGTGATACATAAGAATTTCTTGTACGGCTGGTGCGTTTTTCTCAATTTCTATGTAATTTTACAGCAAATAATCTCAAAATTGAAGATTATCGTGAACACTGCCTTTAGAGGCAATGTTCACGACTTAAAAAAAAGTATTCTATTTTTCAATGTTTTTGAGTAGGAAAGGTCACGATGTGGAGGATGATAAGGGAAAGCCCCACAAAACTCTCATGTGGGAGAAAAAACTGCTCAAAAAACATCTGAAATATTTAACTACGCCTGATTGGTGTGTTTGGCACACTGAAGACTTTCGACAACCTAAACATCGGAAATGGTTTTTTGTTTCGAAATTTTCAGGTAACATCGGCATGGATCTTGAAGAGACTTTGCGTTCCCCATTGGAGGTTGACGCAAACCCATAGCATGTGGCACCAAGTTTGCGCCAACTTTCAACAGAGAATGCTTAAATGGCTCTGTTTCCACTTTCTTGCATCAAAAACTCTTCCAAAATGGGATGGTTCAATGGACATTAGAATCCTTACAAGGGAACTACAATAAGTCATAGTGACCATTCCAAATGAAGTGTACTTTTCTAGAACCATTTTCGGACGAAAAGTCCGATTATGCCCATCGCAGCTGCCTAGACCCACTCTGAAAAAAGTTATAGGCATTTTTTCTCTGACTTTCGTACTTATTGAGCCCTCCAAAAAGCACATCATCTTTAAGAAAATCCGTAAACGGACCTCATATTCGTGTTCAGCGCCCAAAAGTACCCCAGTAAGCAAAGTTAAGTTGAAGGAACATTTTCCAAGCTTTTCGCAGACTAAAAGCATTTTGGACTTGTACGGATTTTCGGTTGGGTGTTTATTTGTACCAATTAGAGGGCTCTCGAAGCGCTTTAGAAAAATATTCCAGATTTGACTAAAAAATCGTTCTGGGAGGTTATTTGGGGTGCTGATCACGAATCTGAGGTTCATTTGTCGTTTTTTCGAAGTTTTCAACTAAATTTGTTTAAAGCTTCCCACTGGCAGAGAAAATTGACGGCAAAATCAACTTTTGACGATTTCCGAAATGTGACAAAAGATGTGGCTCAAATCGTTCCTCTGGGGGTTATCTGAAGTGCTCAACACCCATTTGATGTCGGTTTATCGATTTTTGGCAGCTTACGGTAGATTACGGTGAGTATACGGTAGTTTGGTCAAAGTCTCAGATTTTTCTCTAAGTCTATATGTGGGGGTTATTTGGTGTGCTGAATACAAATTTGATGTCCATTTGCCGATTATCGGAATATTGAGGTAGGTTTTGCCTCCAAAATGGCATGTTACCTACCGTAACCTACAGTAAACTTTGGAAGTTGGGCAAGCAAACCCCAGATTCGTGTTCAGCACCCCAGATTACGCCTACACACATGTTTTTAGCAAAATCAAAAAAAAATTTAAAAACACCCTAAAATCCTTTAAAAAAAAACCTTTAAAACGCTCATAACTTTTTTTCAGAGTAGGTCTAGGCAGCTGCGATGGGCATATTTGGACTTTTCGTCCGAAGATGGTTCTAGAAAAGTACATTTCATTTGGAATGGTCACTATGACTTATTGTGGTTCCCTTGTTAGAGATGAACAGTATTGAAAAATTTGGGAACTGTTTTTCTGGTAAGACGAACAGCGGACAACTGTTATATGACGTGGAAGGACTTATCGTCGGCTATCATTCCGTACTACCCAGTATACATTGGATCCGACTCATTGACGATAAATTCGAAAAAACGCTCTTTTCTGCTTTACCCTGCACTGAAAGGTTTACGTTTTGATGTATATGGACTTAAAAGGCAGAATGATCTCAACTTTCGAGTAACTAGGAGATTCTGTGACCAGAAATTCTGAAATATCCGATTTTTTTTCGGATATCCGAATCATTTCAAACAATCTTTTTTTAAGAACACTCAAGGTGAAGTCGACGGCTAATTTGTCCTCGCATAAATGAAAAAAAATAATTCCGATAGGAAGGCAGTCTTTTCTTCAAGCATTAGGCTGACGGTGAAGAGAAAATCAGTTTTTGCCGTTTTCCGAAATGAGTCGGATCCAATATATACTGCCCACGTCTCCGATATGCACATCATAACAGAGCGAGCAGTGTGGAGCAAATTAGTGTAACAGCTTAGAGCACGAGTTTTCCCAGAGGCTATTGACTTGTGTCTGGACGCTGTTTTTCATTCCACATTTATACGAAATGCCGGAGAAAGGAAAAACGGGTTTTTGTCGCAAACCGCTGTTCGCAGTCATAGAAGTGCCGCAGAATTTTGACCCGTAAACGAACAGCGGAAACAAGAAAGAGATTTCAGCTGGAAACGATAAACGAAGACGACAGAGTTGACCAGAAAACGGAAACGTCCATGAAAAAAGATTGAAAAAATCAAAAATCATGCAATCCGTCACCACCTTTTTCTAGAATTTGGCTCGTATCCGCTTTCGAAATAAGGAAAAACCAAAGAAAACGAGCCTTCTCGCGATCAGGAATATGCGAGAAAAAAAACTTATCTGTAGTCGCAAATCTCGGAATCGGATATGAAGTTTTGGCAGGAAACGCAAGAAGGATACGCCGAAATGAACGAAAAGACGGAAACGGAAAAAGACCAGGAAAAACTGAAAAACTCCCCTTTCATGTGATTTTTTGTGTTCTTTCAAAATAATGGAAATAAACGGATATTTTCACACATCTCTGGTCGTTATACTTTGGCATTAAAATTTTTTTTATCAAATGAATAACTAATTCGAATATAGAATTTTCGAAAATTCCAAGTAAACGAATTTTTCGAAGATCGGGTTTTCTAAAGTTTTTGAAAGGATGAATTTTTCGATTATAGCGTTTTTTTTTCGAAATTGACGAATGGTTGAATAAATCGAGGACTGATTCCTAAAATTTTTCGAATGAATGAATATTTTGAATATTCTGTTTTTAAAAAAGTCGAATGAATAATTTTTCCGATCTTTGAGTTTCTGGAAGAGTCCAATTGATTAATCTTTTTCAAAAAGTACTTTTATCAAATGAATATTCTAGATTCATTCGAATAAATTTTGTAATCCTGCATAGCATACCTGGAAAAACCTGCATTATCGAGCATCTAAAATTCGTACATACTCTGATTCATCTCCAAATGATTATTTTTGGGCTCTTTAATGAGAGCCTATTCGAAAGGTGTCACCAAAACAAAATACTGGCCGAACATTAAAAAAACGAATATTTGGATTTTGCGATTAGGCCGAATATCCGGAAAATCAATATTTGGACATTTCAAACAAACCGATTACTCAAGAAAAAAAACATTTGAATTTTTCGAAAAATCGAATAATCGAAAAATGAATATTCAAATGCTTCGAATAAACCAAATACTTGAAAAAAATGAATATTCTGGGTTTCCTAGTTAACCTGATACTCGAAAAAAAGAAACGAATATTTGGACTTTCTGAATAGACCGAGTACTCGAATAAGTGAAAAGAAGAATAGTTAGTGGTATATTCTATACCATCTAGGGGCGAAAGTATCACACTGGCTTTCCAAGCGAACAAAATGTATTGTAAACGCCCCAAAATGCACGCGTAGCGTTTTAGAGACGGAACAAAATGCGGTAGTCTACATACATATTTAGCGCAGAGTACAGAATGTTGAATGGTTAAGTTGGCCTACAGCTCATTTGTCTGGTCTTCCCATAACTGTGTCATGAGACCTCGTTGATGGCTAAGTCATTGAACAAACCGTTATGTTAACGACCTCCACGCACGCAAACGCTCTCCATTATGTGTCCTTCTCAGACAGTCGGGGCTTAGTACGTCGGCACAATACCGTTAGTACGCCAGGGCAAGCCTGGCATACTAACGCTCGTTGTGTGCAGGTGCTGCTGGTTGCGGCAGCATATCCTGCCAACGTATGCTGGCATACTAACGCTCGTTATGTGCAAGAGCTGCTGGTTGCGGCAGCATATCCTGCCAACATATGCTGGCGTACTAACGCTCATTATCGACAGAATTTGAACTGCCACCTTCCTTACCGGTGTTGGATATAATTCTTGTCACGGCCAGCAGCAAGGAGAACATCCTCGCCGCGGTCCGCAACCGGGAGGCTTCCCTCGCGATGGGCGATGGGGATGACCTCCTCAGCGTTCCAAAAATTAACTTCAAAACAGTGACACAAGGTCACCCCATCGGACTGGCCTCAAACGGCCAACTGCCCCTTCAGCGAGACTGGCCGCCTTATATACCCGCCGCCGTCGTACAAGGGGATGCTGCAATGTTCATTCGTATTAGACAAATCAATGGAATAGTGTCAGCAGACACCAGGAGAGAGGGGCTGGCAATAGCACGCGTGCCACGATAAACAAAGCGTTAGTACGCCAGCACAAGCAACAGGAGCTCCTGGTCGTTGCCAGCATATCCTGCTGTAACCAGCAGCTACAGCACAGGTGCTGCCGATCCCTTTGTGCCGGCGTACTAACGGTATTGTGCCGATGTACTAAGCCCCGACTGTCCGAGTTCCTGCCCACAACTGCACCTCTCGTGATCTGCACATGATCAAAGGTTCACTTTCCACAGAGACCTATGTAATGTTTTACAGCACGAAACAGCCTGAAATAGCACAAAGCATTGAAAACACAAAACTCAAAATTGTGAGTTCATATAACAGTCAGCGGAGCGTGGCGAGCGTGTGTCGAGAGTCATACTCTAGCGAAATGACGATTGGTTTGGAATAATGAAATACGACCAACAATGCTGAGGACTTTTCTGATTTTTTTTGAGTTTTCAAACGTAGGGTCATGAATAAGGAGCGGCGCCGCAAATTGCACCACCGACTGAAAATTTCAACTGTATTGGAATTGGGGCAATTCATTGCACTTTTCGCGGATGGGTAGAGATAGCCGAATAGAGAAGTGACAGAGAATGGAAAAACCGTTTCCGACTCTCTACCTTCAGAAAGGGGATCATAGGAGAGAAATTAACTTTAAGGAAAAAATCATCCACTTTTTCCTAGAAAAACTGCTATAAAAGGTACTGTCTAGCCTAAAATTCGTTTCCCTGTTTCTGTGCCTTTTCTGAAGATGGTTTGACGATGAATTTAATATGGAACCTCAAAAATAGCCCAGAATTGTGCGGAGAAAGCATGGTGGACGAGTTAACCGAGATTTGTATTTTCGTCTTTCGCGATCGGTGTATGGGAGCAAACTTGTATGAAGAGTAGGGCTGAGAATTAAGGGAAGAACAGGGCTACTGATCGAAAACCATCGCTCATCTTTCACGTTTATTGGCCAGTCTCTGAGAGTCTCTGAGAGAAATAGTCGCGAAATAGCCGAGTATTACCCCACGAGGATCCACAGCAGTTCCTGGTAGGCTATTTTCCGGCAATTTCTCGGTTTTTTACGAAACGGACAAGAAGTAGCTGAAAAATGACGATCTCATCACGATTTATAAAATGTATACGGGAAAAGTTTGTCTTTCTCCAAGCGATTTTTACACAAATCTGGCTTCGAAAACAAGAGGTTGCCCAATCAAAATACTTTATTCAGGAGCGAAATCCACTGCACGGGCCTCCTTATTTACACAGAGAGCGGGCTCCGGCTATTCAAGATTTTCCAGAGCCCATGCCTTGCCAAAATCATTGTTCATGTACGAAAGGCTCATCGACAGGTACTTGAGCGAGGATCTTCGCAGTTTACCACATTCCTGATTTATACTGACTTTCTTGTTGCTTGTTCGGTTTTCCTTATCAATGTTGTGTTTTTTTTTTGATACCGCGTGTGATGCATATCCACGTAAGTAATAAATAAATGACCGAGAACTAGCCGAGAAATAACCAGAAGCAACCAAAGTAATCAAGGAGCAACCGTCGCCGGCTCCCTGAGCCACCATCCGGGCCGTCAGCGGTTTGGCGGGGCCTCAGGAGGCTGCACGAGGTCCATATACCTCAACCTTGGGTAAAGGAATCGACAGAGGTGTTGATATCTGAACCATGGCTCTGGAGTGCGTCGTATACCTACCCGGAGAGCATTATTTATCGGCTATTTCACGCCGAGCATTATTTAGCGGTTATTTCTCGGCGACTTCTCGGCCACAGCTCTCAGAGGAGTGGCTTTTTCCTACACCTCTCCTTTTCGGAGAAATCAACAGCTCGCCTTAGGCAGGCTTTAGACCTATTTCACACTTCTATCCCATCGCGGCGATCGCTGATTGCCGCGATGGGATGTTATGAATACGACGCGATCTCGATCGATGCTCATGGTTATCATCACGTCGCGTCGTGTGGCGATCGAACTCTGAAAGAGGCCTTATATGGGATGAGTCTACTTCGCAACTGGGCGGAAATCTCAGATTTCGTCCCAAAGGTTGGTCTGTGCCTTTAAGGCATATCATAGAACAACGGAAAGCCTTTTCCTTTTTTGGTATTTACCGTGAGGAGTTCAAAGAGATGTTTATCTGTTGCATTGTTCAGGAATCCTGGAATCGGAATCAGATGGATTTTTTTGTCGATTTTGATAGTGAACATTGCGTTCCGTCTTTTGTCGCTCAAAGTGATGTCCTTGCAAGGATCGCACTGATAACGTCGGCATGGGTCCTGAAGAGACTTCGCGCTCACTGTGAAAGGTTGGCGCAAACTCGGTGCCATATACTATAACATAGGTGCACCGAGTTTGCGCCAACCTCCAACGGGGAACGCAAAGACTCTTCAGGATCCATGCCGATGTTACTTTGCGTTCGTTAATGTGCATTGGCGAAAACTCGATTCACGTATGTTATAACATATGCGCACCTAGTTTGCGCCAGCGCACAACATGGAACCAAAAGTATCAGTGCGAATCGTGCCGACTGTATGTGCGCAATTATATTTGGCAAACTACTCAAAAGAGATGTGGCTTCGGATATACGTCTATTCCTCGCTTATCTGGAGGACATGACTTCGAGCTATGTCCTTGCCATTCGGTATACTGGAGAAATTTACATAAAAATATAAACCACCCCAGCTTAAAGTTACAATCCTTCACAGGAATATCGCGGATACGGTAGAGAGGAAGATAAGGGAGGCAATGGAAATAAAGGGGCTGAAACCGCCGATCTACAACAAAGGGGAAATGAAAGCCGCGATGAGGCTAATCACTTTATAACAGTGGCGATCTAGTGGATAATCAACGATTCATCCAAACCCTTTCACCAATATTCCCCAGTTATCATGTGAGAACCCTCCCTTCATTTACTGTCCATGTCCATATAGAGGTAGTTAGGTGGGATGTAACGACACCGCACCATCCTTACCTATTTAGAAAGCATTGGGCTCCTTGATTGTGGTTGACACAGTCCACCCTTCACCACAACAGGTCGGTCAGCAGCCTCTGCTGATGTTAAAGTTTTTCAATGTTTTTTATTTGTATATCAGCTGACCTGAAGAAAGGCTTCGGCCCGAAAGGTTGTCATAAAACGTTCAACTGAAGAGTTTCTGCTATACTATTAACAGAAGTCGTCAAATTATGAAACTCAGGGAACCTTCAATACTTTCAAAAAAAAAATCAAGTGGTAACTTTAGAAGACTGACTGAATTTGGTGAAGCGTATCATATACTTCGAGCTAAAAAGTTCATTCGGAGAGGTGCGGCTTCGGATTCCCTTCTGCATACATATATCCTGCTAACAAGAGACTACTGTTCGCCAAACTAGTTATTCCGATAGCTATGTACTTTTCTGAAATCATTTTTCGACGTAGAGTTCGTATATGCCCTTCGCTGTTACCTAGAATCACTCTAAAAAAAGTTATAGGCATTTTTTCTTCGATTTTCGTACCTATTGTACCCTCCAAAAAATGCAATGAAGGCAGTGTTCACGATGAAAAAGTTGCACGTTTTTTTGGCCAAACGTAAGCTTTGGGTCCCTCTAGGAAGATCAAGGACGGAAAAGCGAAGGAAAGCGGCCGGTAAGTGGGTGAAAATTTCGTGGGTCAGCCAAACCATTCGGAATTACGGAGTATAGATAACATTGAAATAAATATTCCAGATTTGACCTAAGATTTGCCCTGGTGGGGTTATTTGGGGTGCTGATCACGAATCTGAGGTATATTTGTCGTGTTTCCCCGAGGTTTCGACTAAATTTGTTCACAGCTTCCCACCGGCAGAAAAATTTGACGGCAAAATTGACGATTGACGATTTCCGGAATGTTACGACAGATGTGGCTGTAATCGGCCCTAAGGGGGTTTATTTGGAGTGCTCAACACGAATCTGATGTCAGTTTATCGATTTTTGACAGCTTGCGTTCAAAGTCTCAGATTTGTCTCAAAGTTTCTATGTGGAGTTATTTGGGGTGCTGAATACGAATTCGATGTCCATTTGTCGATTTTCGAACTATTAAGGTAGGGTTTGCCTCCTTAATGGCATGCCACCTACCGTAGCCTACAGTAAACCTTCAAATTTCGACAAGCGAACCCCAGATTCGTGTTCAGCACCCCAGATAACCATTATTAAACTCTGGTTCCGAGCCAGATTTACTCTGTTCAATCGCGCGCTTGCGCGGAGCGATGGTAGAGACAGCGAGAAATTGTGGGGAGAATGAGACGCAGCGTACGCACGCAGGCGCACACGACGAACGGAAATAAATCACACTCGAAAACAGAGGGTACGTACATGCTCCTAGCAAAGTACGGATAAAATTTTCAAGACACCCTAAAAGTTGTCTGACATCTATCTGCACATAGTTCGGAAAATGTGCCCCCTTACCTTGCTGTGAAGCTTTAAAAACGTTCGTAACTTCTAGGCCTAGTGCATACTTCCCGCGACGCGCGACGGCGACAGTGCATATCAGCAATATCGATTTTTGGTCGATTTATACGACAAACACTATGTCACGCTGCCCGTCGCGCGAAGTATGCAATACGGCTCAGAGTGAGTCTAGGCAGCTGCGATGGGCATATTCGGGCTTTCCTTCCGAAAGTGGTTCTAGAAAAGTACAGTTCAAATGGAATGGTTAGTATGACTTATAGTAGTCCCCCCGAAAGATGGTGGACTCTGAATATAGGATTTCTAAGGGTGTCATAGTCTTCTAACATTCGCAATTTCGAAGCATTTATTCACTCTTCCGAAACTCATAGCAATAAACCTCTCGTTTTCAAAGACATACATAAATAAGGCCATGGCATTGGCTATAGGTGATCACATAAGGACAGATATGTAGTTATGATTGTAGACTACATCCGGACTAATCATGTGCGGGAAGTGCAGAATGAGAACACAAAAACATGACAAACTAACTATAAAATGAGCATAAAGTTCCCGAGAGCACAAAATGAACATGAATATTGAAGAAGGAAAATACAAGGAGGAACTCACTTAATCAGTGGTTGAGAAAGCATTCTGGTCAGGGCCAAATGGGCGGGCGGTCGCCGTGCGTGACACACATCAACACCGTTGGAATTCAGGAATTGTTGTCAAGCATATTTGAATATACGGACTGCGAGATTCTTTAGTCAATAACACATTATTCACATACAAATTATGCTTCACATTGGATTGGAGATGTGTATTTAGTATTCCACGGCCTTAACTCCGTCGCTGTCGATTTGGAATTGGCAATAGCGTGGCTGTGCATTGGATGCCTGAAGGAATGGGCACTTCCTGTGGAAACTGATCGAAACTCTACTCGAATATTTTAATGGACATAGACACAATTTTTCATGTAAATAAATCAATCATTAATTATTATATAATTACATCTATAATACATAGCTGATTCGTGGTTGAAATAAACCCCTGTCTGAGAGTCCGCAGCACGCCTCAAACTGGCTTTTAGTCTCAAATAACCGCGCCGCAGCGGACTGGCGCGCGGCAGACACATGCTTTACAGCTGACGAAATGGAGAATCAATAGTTTATAATAAACTCTTTGTAATTCCGGCATACGATAATAGAATTTGAAACCAAATTGATTAGATGCTATGCTCAACCGATGTTCGAGTAATTCGAATATTTAACTGGTTCAAGTATAGAATTTTCAGTTTTTCTAATACTCGACCGATTCGGTGAAGTGAAATCTTGAACCTTTTACAAATGCTAAGTTTAATCGGAAAATTTAATCTTTGTATTTTGGTGTTTAAGGGTTCTGGAGCTTTTTTGTTTCAAAAGGGTGCGCGTAGGGCAGTGGCAAGAGGCGCCACTGTCGCGCACACGGTCAAGTGATGGGTCCTCGCCCAAGACCAACCAAACTTTAAAAAAGCGACTTTTAATGAACTCCAGAACGCAATAATAGATTTGCCTCGGAACTTTCCTGTAAGGGTTATCTGGGGTCCTCAATTCGAATCTGAGGTAAACTTGTCGATTTTCGATGAACTACTGCAGATTACGGTGAATACACTGCGTATCATAAAGATAGGACACCCCATAAACTTGTTGCCCTCGTCTTTGTTGAGCAGAATCGATCTTTTTCGCCACTACTACTGTGATCAGGATTTAAAATAACCTCCGTATACCTCTTTTGGGTTGGATCGAATGTCTGTGCACTTTTTTAGAATAAAATTATCTTTCAAACCGCGTATCAAAAAGATAGGACACCCCTGGGTTAAATCGGATTTCTCGCTCGATAAAAATGTGTGATCCCAAATCTAATGACCCATCGGCCTTCCTCGCAACTTTACTGCAACAAATACTTGATTTGGTATATTTTCGGCCAAGCCGATGTGCCTTTGCAAGTCGATCTTGCTCCATTTTTTTGATTATGACCTGTTGGAGCGGAGAAATCGAGAGATATCGCCGACTATTGGCTCAGACCCGACAAACTGAAATTTCCCAGAGATTCTCCATTTTGTTGATTGCAGAACTGTAGGGTGGGCACGCCGGACAAGGTAGCTATTGCCGAGCAAAGAAGTCAACCTTAGACCTGCTAACCTGAACTTTTTGATTGTCCTGCTAGAAACTGCGACTTTTTCGCACGATAACGTGGGGAAATGAAAGAAGGTGTCACTCTCATATCTTCTGGAACTCACTGGAGGTCATCCGACTGCAGGCGAACGCAAGCTGTAGGCGTCCTTGACGAGCAAATGCTCTGACGGATTATGGGAGATTTACGTGCGGGATTCTGAAAGCTAAAATGGACAGCACCTACCCTCGAATCGCTTTAGTAGCACTTCCGACAATCAGACTTATCAAGGAAGAATTCCTTCCCGTCAGAAACCATCGTCTATACACAAATAGTCAAAGTAGCTCTCCACTTTAGCCGTCGGGACTACGCTCGCAGATCTCCCATAATCTGTAAGAGCAATCGCTCGTCAAGAACGCCTACAGCTCGCGCTCGCCAGCAGTTTGATTACCTCCAGTGGGTACCAGAGGATATCAGAGCAACACCTACTTTCATTTTCCCATGTTTTCGGGCAAAAAAGCTTCAGTTTCTAGTTGGACAACCAGAAATTTCATCAAAGAAGATCTGAGGTCGGCTTCTTTACTCGGCAATAACTACCTTGTCCAGCGTGCCTACCCTACAGTCCTGCAATCAACAAAATGAAGAATCTCTGGGAAATTTTAGTTCGTCAGGTCTGAGCCAACAGTCGGCGATATCTCTAGATATCTGCGCTCCAACAGGCCATCACCGAAAAATGGAGCAAGATCGACTTGCAAAGGCAGGTCGGCTTGGTCGAAAATATACCAAATCGAGTATTTGTTGCAGTAAAGGTGCGAGGAGGGCCAATCGGTCATTAGATTTGGGATCGCACAATTTTAGCGGACGAGAAACCCGATTTAACCCAGGGGTGTCCTATCTTTTTGATACGCTGTTTGAAAGATAAATTCATTCTAGAAAAGTGCACAAGCATTCGATCTAACCCAAAAGTGGTATACGGGGGTCATTTTACATCCTGATCACAGTTGTATTGACGAACAAGATCTATCTTGCTCAACGAACACGAGACCGACAAATTTAGGGGGTGTCCTATCTTTATGATACGCAGCGTATAACCTCTGTTTCCAAGTGCAATTTAGTTCCATTTTCGCGTGCGTCTGCGTGCGCACGCTGCGCCTCCTTCTCCCTACAATTTCTCGCTGACTCTACCCTCGCTCCGCACAAGCGCGCGAGGGAACAGAATAAATCTGGCTCGGAACCTGAGGATATGTACGGTAGTTTGGTAAATGTCTCAGATTTGGCCGGAAACCTCCTTGTGGGGGTTATATGGGATGCCAGTTACGCTAGTAAAATAGCATAATATCTAACGTAACCTACTGTAGCCTCAGAATATCAAGAAACAGACCTTAGATTCGTGTTCAGGAAACCGAATAACCCCAGAAACTTTTTGAAGCCTAATCGAATTTATTTCAACACCTTTAAAATTGCTGATTTCCACTTTTCACCGGTCTAGGAACCCTCATAACTCGGATCAGAGATAATATTCTTCACATAAGTCAACGCAAAGTGCTTGCTTAGAGTCTGAGATGAGGTGCACCCATTAAGAAACGATTCCGACTCTTTAGAAACGATAACTCTGATAAAGTGCGAAAAAGTACTGCGATGGGATCGAACCCCTCGACCACTGGGTGACAGGAGAGACGCTTGCCTCTGCGCCACAACGACTCCGGCATTGTCTGTGGTTGGAATGTGTGATAAAGGCGTACGAGAAAAATCACATACAGTTCACTTCCGCACTGCCGTTCAGTCCGCAAAGTGCGCGCTGATTGCGAAATCGTGCTGCGGCGCGGTTGCGAGTATCCTCAGACAGGGATGTGGGATCACCCGGGCGGTGGGATCGCCCGGGCACTAAAGGCGAAAAGCGCCCGGGTGATCCCACATCCTTGTCTGAGGATGCTCGCAACCGCGCCGCAGCACGAGTTCGCAATCAGCGTGCACTTTGCGGACTGAACGGCGGCGCGGAGGTGAACTGTATGTTTCTATAGACTCCATCATGAGTCAAATAACTACTATGAATTCTACTTTGAAAGGAGTTTACGACATGTTGTCGAACCTTAGTTAGTTGATACGAAAAGTGTAGCTCTGTGCTTACAACGTGCTTCGTTGCCGCAAAAATACGCCGCGTTCTTATAAGAACTATACGACAGATGCGCTTTTCAAAATTGTTTTCAGGCTTCAATCACCCTGCGCGCTGCGAATGGCGCTGCGGCAATGTTAAACATGCCTAATTCCCTTACATTCATAGATAGCAAAGTACGCGAATCAGCGCCATCCCTGACAAGGAATCTTCCTTTCATGTTCTGTGACCACGCCTTGTTGGCGTCACTCTTCTCTTCTTCGTCTCGAAATATCTGAATGACCATCTACAGTTACATAAAAAAGCGCGAAACGCGAAATTTTTAAAGAGTGAGCAAACCCACAACGTTGGTGGTTACCACGGTGCAGCCGATTTCTGTCAAAGCGTTAACACGACCAAGGATTATGCTAATAATGGAAGATCCTGAAAAAAACACTTCACGCGGAGGTGATTGGAGAAATAATCACATCATTCCTTGTCCGCTTGCGTACAATGAACGAAGTTAAAGGCAGTGTTCACGATAATCTTTGATTTTGAGATTAATCGCTAAATCGATTGTTTGGCCCCCGAGTAGAACTGAAATGACGAAGAAACCGAGAAAAACGCACCAGAAGGGCACGAAATCCTTAAGTATCAGCCCGCCTCTTAAGTATCAATGGAACTGTTCGTTGTGACAATGAAATCTTTTGTGGAGCCGCCTTTTGCAATTCTCCATTCTGTATTGCTCCGTTCTTTCCTTCGGGCCTTAACTAATACTGTTTTGCCCAAAATATTCTTCCATTTTCGATTAGTCCCATTTTTTACCGATGACAACCACCGTGAACATGTTCATCCAACCGGACAATTAGTCCAGGCCATAGAATAATGTCACTGAAATAAAACGAATTAGTGCGTTTCTCGCCGTTTCTTCGTGATTTTGGTGACACTTGGTAGCCAACGCATTGTTTTGAGTGGGAAACTTGGAAACGAGAATCATCGTGAACACTGCCTTTAAATCGATTTGAACGGAGGTGCGACACCAAGTAATGCGAAACGGGTACATGCGCCAAGGGCGCGCGCACCTCTTGGCGCGGTGTACAGTCGGCACGGGTCGCTCTGATACTTTGCGTTCCATATTGCGCGTTGGCGCAAACTCGGTGTACGTATGTTATAACGTATGCACACCGCGTTTGCGCCAACGCACAATAAGGAACGCAAAGCGCTAACACGACCTATCAGTGCGGTACATGACGTTTTCACACGCAACAGCGCGGCTTCGTGCATAGTTGCGCGTGATCCTTATAAAGTATCGCGCATCGACCCCGCGCGTTTTGTCATGTGTACGCGCTTTATAATACTTAAGACTCAAATTCAACTGGATGTGCGACTTCTCGAAATACGCGAGTCGCGCAGCAGGATACTCCTACCTCCCTAGAAATCAATATCACTTACGGCTCGAGCCCTCCATCAGCTGACGATCGTCATACATTTCGAGCACATTGTCGATGATCACTAGACGAATTCTGTCCTTCTCGAAGTTCTCCTGGAAATACACCTTACCTAATTCACGAAGAGAGGAAATGAACGGAAGCTCATTAAGTAGATCAACTACAGACTGCGACCATTTCTGTCGCGCAACACTCTCGACATGCGCCGCACGCACCGCACTAGGAGCCTCAGACAACGTTTCGCACATAGCGCACATAGCGCGGCCGAGCCGCCTGACGTCTGAAATCTGTCGTTGGCACCACGTGCGGCCGCGCTGCAGCAGTAGCAATATAGCGCTAGATTCACGCCACGCCACTGCGCGGCATCATTCATACTTTTTTCAGAACCTGCCTGCTGCGCGATGCGTATTCACGGCTCAAATACGAATCGACGCGCGGCAGGAAGTCGGAAAATCTGAAAATCAATCTATTCCCAAAGACGAGACCCGTTCGCGCCAATAGATACTGAAGTTCGAAAAATTTACCTTATGCTGCCTTCGCAAAGAAACGCATTGAAACGTGACAATATTATATCGCCTGCGCTGCGCGACAGTGTGCCTATAGCTCGTCACACGCTCTACGGGGATCGTCTCTGGGCGCTATTCGTACTACTCAACGCCAGAGCAGCACGCGCGTGACGCGCGGGCGTGGCGTTAGAGTATGCACCCTTTCCACGCGTGTGCCGCGCTTGCGGAAACTATGAATACTCCAGCGGCGACGTCATGGCGGAGTGGAAAAAAGTGGGCCGTAAATTCCCCAAACAAGCTAACTTCAAACACGCGTTCACCATCACGATAGCAGAGAGTAGTAATGGCGTTAGCTATCATGATACGGAATGAAATTGGTGATGAGATAATAAATAAAATGATCAAAAAGCCGTTACGTCCGCCGCCGCCATAGCGAAGCGGGCGTCACGCGCGTGCCGCGCTAGCGTGTGTCAAGCCACTCATACCCTAGCGCCGAGCCTGCGCGTCACGCGCGTGCCGCGCTTGCGTTGAGTCGTACGAATAGCGCTCTAGGATATGCACTGCAGCAGCAATAACGTTCTAGACCGACTTTTAGGGCGGCCAGACGTGTAGCAGAGCTGTACTTTCAACGCGCGCTACGCCGCGCGACAAGTTTGTGCAGGACGCCTAGGAAAACACGCGTTAGAACCCAGTCCTAATAGTTGGCACAATCGCGCGTTTCTGGCAACTGCGCTCATCTTCGCGAACGCGTGTAAGTCATAGGATTCACTGTGAGGTGTTTGCTTGAGGCGTCAAATCAGAGAAAGCTGAGGATACTTGCCTTCTCCCAAGAAAGTCAATACTGAAACACCAAATATACTACATTCTTTTTAACTTTTAACATAACCACTTTTCACATAAAGGTACCAACGTCGATATACTCCAAGGCCTCAAAGAGTTGTGTTTGGTCGGAGACACGCGCCACTTGTAGCCGATCAAGCAGAGATAAAATCTGAAAGTATCGAATGGAAAACTGGGTCTCAGTGTGATCCAAGAACGCTCGCGACAGCCACGCGCAAGGAGCCATAGTCCATTTGAATTGCGAAGTACAGAAAGTAAAAAAATAGTAGTTCGCCTGCTTATCGGAGGCCGTATCGCTCCAGCCGCGAAGCGGCTGGAGAGGTTTGGTTTTGCCTGGCACTTGTGATCACTTAGATTTTGGTAAAGTAGTTAATAAAACCTGTAAAACAAATTTTCTAGAGATTTCCTTCTGGATATAAGTGAGAGAGTATAGAAGACACCCGCTGACAAAATTTGAGCCAAATCGATTGAAAATTAACAAAGTTAGATCGGCGGAAGCTTAGCTAAAATTCGCGTTTTTCTTGTAACGCGTCCTCGTGTCCTGTTCCTCGTCCCTCGTTCCTCGTCCCTCGTTCCTCGTCCCTCGTTCCTCGTCCCTCGTTCCTCGTTCCTGCCACTAGCCACTGCCAGTGGTCGCAGGCTATCAGTACATAGGGCATCTGATGACGTCATCAGGATGTCATGTAAAGTACATAGGGCATCTGATGACGTCATCAGGGTGTCATGTAAAGTACATAGGGCATCTGATGACGTCATCAGGGTGTCATGTAAAGTACATAGGGCATCTGATGACGTCATCAGGGTGTCATGTAAAGTACATAGGGCATCTGATGACGTCATCAGGGTGTCATGTAAAGTACATAGGGCATCTGATGACGTCATCAGGGTGTCATGTAAAGTACATAGGGCATCTGATGACGTCATCAGGGTGTCATGTAAAGTACATAAGGCATCTGATGACGTCATCAGGGTGTCATGTAAAGTACATAGGGCATCTGATGACGTCATCAGGGTGTCATGTAAAGTACATAGGGCATCTGATGACGTCATCAGGGTGTCATGTAAAGTACATAGGGCATCTGATGACGTCATCAGGTGTCATGTAAAGTACATAGGGCATCTGATGACGTCATCAGGGTGTCATGTAAAGTACATAGGGCATCTGATGACGTCATCAGGGTGTCATGTAAAGTACATAGGGCATCTGATGACGTCATCAGGTGTCATGTAAAGTACATAGGGCATCTGATGACGTCATCAGGGTGTCATGTAAAGTACATAGGGCATCTGATGACGTCATCAGGGTGTCATGTAAAGTACATAGGGCATCTGATGACGTCATCAGGATGTCATGTAAAGTACATAGGGCATCTGATGACGTCATCAGGGTGTCATGTAAAGTACATAGGGCATCTGATGACGTCATCAGGATGTCATGTAAAGTACATAGGGCATCTGATGACGTCATCAGGGTGTCATGTAAAGTACATAGGGCATCTGATGACGTCATCAGGGTGTCATGTAAAGTACATAGGGCATCTGATGACGTCATCAGGGTGTCATGTAAAGTACATAGGGCATCTGATGACGTCATCAGGGTGTCATGTAAAGTACATAGGGCATCTGATGACGTCATCAGGGTGTCATGTAAAGTACATAAGGCATCTGATGACGTCATCAGGGTGTCATGTAAAGTACATAGGGCATCTGATGACGTCATCAGGGTGTCATGTAAAGTACATAGGGCATCTGATGACGTCATCAGGGTGTCATGTAAAGTACATAGGGCATCTGATGACGTCATCAGGGTGTCATGTAAAGTACATAGGGCATCTGATGACGTCATCAGGGTGTCATGTAAAGTACATAGGGCATCTGATGACGTCATCAGGGTGTCATGTAAAGTACATAGGGCATCTGATGACGTCATCAGGGTGTCATGTAAAGTACATAGGGCATCTGATGACGTCATCAGGGTGTCATGTAAAGTACATAAGGCATCTGATGACGTCATCAGGGTGTCATGTAAAGTACATAGGGCATCTGATGACGTCATCAGGGTGTCATGTAAAGTACATAGGGCATCTGATGACGTCATCAGGATGTCATGTAAAGTACATAGGGCATCTGATGACGTCATCAGGTGTCATGTAAAGTACATAGGGCATCTGATGACGTCATCAGGTGTCATGTAAAGTACATAGGGCATCTGATGACGTCATCAGGGTGTCATGTAAAGTACATAGGGCATCTGATGACGTCATCAGGGTGTCATGTAAAGTACATAGGGCATCTGATGACGTCATCAGGATGTCATGTAAAGTACATAAGGCATCTGATGACGTCATCAGGGTGTCATGTAAAGTACATAAGGCATCTGATGACGTCATCAGGTGTCATGTAAAGTACATAGGGCATCTGATGACGTCATCAGGGTGTCATGTAAAGTACATAGGGCATCTGATGACGTCATCAGGGTGTCATGTAAAGTACATAGGGCATCTGATGACGTCATCAGGGTGTCATGTAAAGTACATAGGGCATCTGATGACGTCATCAGGGTGTCATGTAAAGTACATAGGGCATCTGATGACGTCATCAGGGTGTCATGTAAAGTACATAGGGCATCTGATGACGTCATCAGGGTGTCATGTAAAGTACATAGGGCATCTGATGACGTCATCAGGGTGTCATGTAAAGTACATAGGGCATCTGATGACGTCATCAGGGTGTCATGTAAAGTACATAGGGCATCTGATGACGTCATCAGGGTGTCATGTAAAGTACATAGGGCATCTGATGACGTCATCAGGATGTCATGTAAAGTACATAGGGCATCTGATGACGTCATCAGGGTGTCATGTAAAGTACATAGGGCATCTGATGACGTCATCAGGGTGTCATGTAAAGTACATAGGGCATCTGATGACGTCATCAGGGTGTCATGTAAAGTACATAGGGCATCTGATGACGTCATCAGGGTGTCATGTAAAGTACATAGGGCATCTGATGACGTCATCAGGGTGTCATGTAAAGTACATAAGGCATCTGATGACGTCATCAGGGTGTCATGTAAAGTACATAGGGCATCTGATGACGTCATCAGGGTGTCATGTAAAGTACATAAGGCATCTGATGACGTCATCAGGGTGTCATGTAAAGTACATAGGGCATCTGATGACGTCATCAGGGTGTCATGTAAAGTACATAGGGCATCTGATGACGTCATCAGGGTGTCATGTAAAGTACATATAGGGCATCTGATGACGTCATCAGGGTGTCATGTAAAGTACATAAGGCATCTGATGACGTCATCAGGGTGTCATGTAAAGTACATAGGGCATCTGATGACGTCATCAGGGTGTCATGTAAAGTACATAGGGCATCTGATGACGTCATCAGGATGTCATGTAAAGTACATAGGGCATCTGATGACGTCATCAGGGTGTCATGTAAAGTACATAGGGCATCTGATGACGTCATCAGGGTGTCATGTAAAGTACATAGGGCATCTGATGACGTCATCAGGGTGTCATGTAAAGTACATAGGGCATCTGATGACGTCATCAGGGTGTCATGTAAAGGACATAGGGCATCTGATGACGTCATCACGGTGGCATGTAAAGTACATAGGGCATCTGATGACGTCATCAGGGTGTCATGTAAAGTACATAGGGCATCTGATGACGTCATCAGGGTGTCATGTAAAAACATAAGGCATCTGATGACGTCATCAGGGTGTCATGTAAAGTACATAGGGCATCTGATTACGTCATCAGGGTGTCATGTAAAGTACATAGGGCATCTGATGACGTCATCAGGGTGTCATGTAAAGTACATAGGGCATCTGATGACGTCATCAGGGTGTCATGTAAAGTACATAGGGCATCTGATGACGTCATCAGGGTGTCATGTAAAGTACATAGGGCATCTGATGACGTCATCAGGGTGTCATGTAAAGTACATAGGGCATCTGATGACGTCATCAGGGTGTCATGTAAAGTACATAGGGCATCTGATGACGTCATCAGGATGTCATGTAAAGTACATAGGGCATCTGATGACGTCATCAGGGTGTCATGTAAAGTACATAGGGCATCTGATGACGTCATCAGGGTGTCATGTAAAGTACATAGGGCATCTGATGACGTCATCAGGGTGTCATGTAAAGTACATAGGGCATCTGATGACGTCATCAGGGTGTCATGTAAAGTACATAGGGCATCTGATGACGTCATCAGGGTGTCATGTAAAGTACATAAGGCATCTGATGACGTCATCAGGGTGTCATGTAAAGTACATAGGGCATCTGATGACGTCATCAGGGTGTCATGTAAAGTACATAGGGCATCTGATGACGTCATCAGGGTGTCATGTAAAGTACATAGGGCATCTGATGACGTCATCAGGGTGTCATGTAAAGTACATAGGGCATCTGATGACGTCATCAGGATGTCATGTAAAGTACATAGGGCATCTGATGACGTCATCAGGGTGTCATGTAAAGTACATAGGGCATCTGATGACGTCATCAGGGTGTCATGTAAAGTACATAGGGCATCTGATGACGTCATCAGGGTGTCATGTAAAGTACATAGGGCATCTAATGACGTCATCAGGGTGTCATGTAAAGTACATAGGGCATCTGATGACGTCATCAGGGTGTCATGCAAAGTACATAGGGCATCTGATGACGTCATCAGGGTGTCATGTAAAGTACATAGGGCATCTGATGACGTCATCAGAATTTCACGTAAAGTACACAGGGCATCTGATGACGTCATCAGAACGTCGTGCCAAGTGCATAAAGCATCTGGTGACGTCATCAGGACGTCGTGCCAAGGTGGTGCCAAGTGCATAGGGCATTTTCTGACATCATCAGGACGTCGTGGAAAGTGAGTAGCGCTTCATTTTTAGCGTGCGCAACAAGTTTGTTGCTTACTGATTATTATAGCAATCCATGCTATTCGAAAATTATTGAAGATTTTTCAGGGATATTACTTCGTAATATCAATAAAAAGTGAACAATTCTATCAAAAAGGGGTCTTCCAAGCAAAAGAGGTTTGGTTGGCGTCAGAAACGTTCCAACAAAGGGAACAATAGGTAAGTTGAATGAGGAGAGTCTACAAAAGGGAACAATAGTTTCTGAGACTGATTTTCCTGCCCGATACTTCTTAACAGCAGAAACAAACCGTTGTGGTACTTCACAAGGAAGAGTTCAATGGTTTCCAAGAATGGACTTCTATTCGTTGACGAGATTATTTTAAAAAAATATTCTCATTAGATGTTGCACTTTGGTTTCGCTTCTCGTAGCAGCTGGAGCTAACCGTCCGTCTGTGTTTTTGGCATCATCTTCTATTCTGATGGTAAGTATTAGGTTTACATGCACATACTTTTAACGGTTTTCGTGTAGTCAAGACGAGTTTTGGAACCACAGAGTGCTTCCGTGTAAAACACCGCAACGGTTTGTTTTTGCTATTAAGAAGCATCGGCCAGGAAAATCAGTCTCAGAAACTATTGTTCACTTTTGTAGACTCTCCTCATTCAACTTACCTATTGTTCCCTTTTTGTTGGAACGTTTCTGACGCCAACCAAACCTCTTTGCTTGGAAGACCCCTTTTGATAGAATTATTGTTGTAATAGCCCCGGGTTCGCTGATTGGAGTTGGGTTTAGCTCGAGAGTCAACGCGGTTGTGTTCGCGCTTAACACCCCTAATTCCTTACTATTCCACAACACTGATTCCACCGAAGAGTAGAAAGCGGAATTCGCCGCAACGGCAAAAGTATGAGAAGGGCGTGAGGGTTCGTTTATACTTCCGCCGCCGAGGAGCGCGGCGAAATGTAATCCTATAATATCGATCGTGCCGCGCCGCGTTATCAACATTACAGAAATGCGCTGTGCTGCTCCGCTCGGCGGCGAAAGTATAAGCGACGCCTCAGAGGCTGTTTATACTTCCGCAGCTGAGCCGCGCGGCTACAGTGCATTTCTGTAATACGATCACGCGGCACGGCACGATCGGTACGACAGACTTAGGCTTTGCCGCAGCGTTCGGCTTTGGAAGTGTAAACGACCATTCAGGGCCGATTAGAGTACCACCGCTAGAAGGCGCGGCAGCACGCGATGGAGGAATATCGATTATGCGCGCCGCACGATCGGTTCTCCTCTATTGCATGCTGCCGCGCTATTCAGCGGCGGAACTCTCTTCAAACTCTGCCAAATGCAATCGTTTTGCAAAGCCTGTCCGAATGAGAATGCCCGCACAGGGGGTCGGCCAGCGCGTCGCGCAGTATTCTCGAAGACCTTTGTTCGGACGAGTCTTCCTCACGGTTGTGAACAGCTGAATTGGATATGACTCAATATTCGTCAAGCAATCCTACAAATCGATTTACAGCTCCGGAAAAGTCTACGCCACGGCCGCTCGACACGCACGCCGACCGCGCTTGCGGACAGTCTCATTCGGACAGATTCAAATTCTGGTTTCATCTTTGGAACCTCTTGATCATCTTTCTCTCGGCATTTTTAGATAATCCGTGGGCAAATTGATTTCACTAAGACTTGATCTTGCGGAAGATGGAGCTGATTGTTGCAGACAACTGATTCCAGGACTGCTGGCCCTTGACTTTAATGGACGACGCGTCGCGAACGTGCTGCGTTCGTGCGATTAAAGTGTTAATCGAGAGGACTTGTCTACATCTGTTCCTTACAGAAGGCAAATCTTGTGTCACAGAGAGAATTCACCTCGTCTTCGTCACTCTGAGGACTCCTAGCTTTCATAAAATCCACTAATCGAGTCGCCCTGAATGAGCCGTTAGAATCCAACCAAATCACGTTGAGCTCCGTATGAATGAGCATATTCGCCACGAGAGCATAACACAGCTAAATGGAGAATTATATGTAGAGTCTGTCGGAATGAGACTGTCCGCCCACACGGCCGGCGGGCGTGTTTATCTACCGTCGCGAAGGTACTTTTCGGACCTGTGAATCGATTATCAGGAATATCAGGCGAATAGTGAATAATATCCCAGTCATCCATATCTAAGATATGGATGGACTCGTCCGGAAAATGCCTTTGTGACGGCTGCTCGACACGCACGCCGACAGTGGGGACGAACAGTTTCATTCGGGCAAACTTTAAATATTACCGATGTTTATACGGAAGAGGAAAGAAAACGACCTGAGTTTTTCCAGCTCCGGAATCTCCTACTATTTCCGATACTGTGCCATACCGTAGATCATTCTGCAGCACGTCATCTATCACATCCAATCCGGTTCTTAGGGACAGGGGAATTCCCAGTTCCACCAAAGCATCGATGGCCGACTCACTTCTTGCCATCTTGGGCTGAAAAACACTTGGATCCATTCGCCAGAAAATTTATACAAATTTTCACGCAATGTTTCCCAACCGTAAAAAAGACGAGGAAACGGGGGGGGGAGGGCGAAGTGCGTGATTGGACGAAACGCGGCTAGCGTCCAATCACGTTTGAAAGCCGTAATAGAAACACTTTCCATCGAAATATTGAATTTTTTTTCAGATATTTGATCAATTTGAGAACTTCCATTCTCGGGATTAATCGGGATTATTCGGATTTTTCACAACATCCCATTCAGCAGTATAATCAACATTTTCAATTTCTCCAATATTCCAGTATTTCTCCGTAATTGAATTTTCAGTCACATAAAAATGTTCAATAACCTTTGAGTATTAAATGAAAGCCTGAACAGTTCTCGACGAATCGCATGATGGGGAGCTTTGAAAAAGAAAAATTGCCGCGTCAGTGCCGGAAAGGTACCGCGACCCTCGACTGTGCCGCGATAGTACCGCAGCGGCTCCGTGATCAGACGATTCTGTTGCAGTGTCTTGACACTTGACATCGCCGCGATAGTACCGCTGCGGCTCCGCGAGAATGCAGCAGCGAACCCGCGTGGAGTACGATGTGCCGTCCTGTGTGGTAAAACGAAATCGTAGCCGGTACAATTACCCAATTTTAAGGTCCATCCCGTATTTCCTTGGGCGCAAAAACGGCGGTAAATTCTGTCCTTAACAGACAATTCTTAATTAACTTCATACGAAATACTCTGCCGGAGCTGCCGCAGCACTATCGCGGAGCCGCAGCGGCACTATCGCGAAGCCGCAACGGCGATTTCTTGGAGTAGGTGGGCCTTATAGTTCGGCCTCGTTCTCCCAGTCTGCGGGTCCGCTTCTGTTGCCGTCCGGGCCATTGCTGTTGGTGTCCGAGCTCCTTCAGTTCGCCCGGAGACTGGGAGAACGAGTCGAACTGTCAGTCGGTTCCGATTCAAGTTTGGTAGCCAAGAATCGCCTGAGACTACACTAGACTTTCGACTGTTGTTCAGTCTTCGATTGCGGCCGGGAAAAAAAGCTTCACATTCGAGACTTACAAGGGAACGACACCCGTCGCTAACGCCGCTTCCAGCGAAATTCATACCAGTTGATGCACTCCCATTCATGTTTTCAAACCTATGTTTGCAGCTGATGCGGAGTTCTCCAAACCAGATTGAGCGGGTTTCTTCAGTAGGGCGCTAGGATAAGAGCTCACCCACCAGGCAATTTTCAGGATGTTAACGAAAATTGTTTCGGGATTTGCCTCGAAACTTATTTCTGGGGGTTATCTGGGGTCATTGAACACGAAGCTGTGATCTGCTTCTCGATATTCTGATGCTTACTGTAGGTTATGGGAGAAATAATGCTAAGTAGTGTAAGCCGCCTTCAGCATTTCGAAAATCGATAAACAGACTTCGAATTTGTGTTCAGCTCCCCACAGAGAAGTTTTTAGCCAATTCTGAGACATTTACCAAACTACCGTAAACCCACCGTAACTTGCCGTAATCAATCGAAAATCGATTAGCGGACCTAAGATACAAGTTGAGGACTCCAGATAACTTATGCAGGGAAGTTCCAAGGCAAACCTACCATTTCATTTTGGAAATCATCAAATGCCGCATTTTGCCCCGGAACTTTCCCAGTTAGGCTTTGTGACAAAGCTGTAGATATTCCCCGAAAATCAGCAATTCGCCACCTAAACTTCGTGTTCAGGACCCCGGATAACCCCCAGAAATGAGTTTTAAGCCGGATCCCAAACAATTTTTCTGAAATTTGCGTGGTGGGTGTACCCTTAACTTAAAGGCAGCACACACGCTCGTAAACCTAATTGAGATAACTATGGAATTAGAGTGGTATGGCACCGAACACAACACCGACGGATTTTGAAGCGTCAAAAACCATCTACAATGACGCTACACGGGTTAGAAGTTGGCCCGCCCCTGTACCTGTCCGCCCCCTGTATTTGCCGTCTCCTCCAAAACAAGGGTAGTGGGCCATTTCCACCGTCGGCGACCTCCGTGGGTGGTGGAATAGGTACAATGGGTGAACCACACACATCGACGACGGTGGAGACGGCCCAGTACCCTTGTTTTGGAGGAGGACGCAAACACAGGGGGCGGGCAGATACAGGGGTGGGGCCAACTTCTCACCCGTGTAGCGTCATTGTGGATCGTTTTTGGCGCTTCAAAATCCGTGGGCGTTGTGTTAGGTGCCATACCATTCTAATTTCGCAGTTATCTCAATTACGTTTACGAGCGTGTATGCCGCCTTTAACGCCCAACTAAGAAAACCCGCCATAACTCGGTTCAGAGATTTCTGCAGCAGCTACAAATATAGATTTAGAAACACCATTGGACGTAACTCCATGGACTGGTCTGAATTCCGTTGTAATTGGCCTCTGCGACAAGTTGTGGATCCCCCGCTAGATAAGAGGTCCGCAGAGTTGCACCGACCGGCAACTGATCGCCGAACGTGTCTTGAAGCGGCGACAAAATTGTTTCCGAACATTATCGTCGCCGCGCCGGTTGCCGCTCGCAGGCAATGACGCAGGGTCGTCGCAGCGTCAAAACACTGCGGTGGCCCCTTGTCGCCTCTCACACCGCGTCGGTCGTCCACGTCGCTGGATGAAATCGATATTGCTCGTCGCTGAGAGCAACGCCGCGACTTCAACTCTGCAGAGTCAAAAAGTCAAAAAACGGGAGCTGTACGGGGACCGAAAATAATATCTGACCCTCTCCTATATAACAGCAGAAGCATATCATATCGTGTAAGGCGTGCAATTCATACAAACTCGCTCATACATATAAACATCAAAACTTTACTCCGGTCAGAATCGATTCAGCTAAAATAAAGTGCGAGCTATAGTACATTGAGAATTTTTTAGGAAATGAACACAATTATTTCCTACAATAAGCAATAGCTATAATACAACTCGTTCATGACAAAGCAATAAGTGCGTGCATTATAACAGCAAGATTACAGGATGCAAGATATATTGCAATACGAAGATTACTAGGATTGCTGACTAGGCAAAATAGGGACAATCAGGTGCTCCTGCGCCATCAAGTTGTACTTCGTTACATACGTGGTAAATCTGAAATTAACTATCATAACAGCATCATCAAAGAAATGGAGACGAGAAGTCAAACAAATTCTTTGTCCTTTAACTTCGCCAATATGTGATTTTTTTGGGGGCGGAAATGTTGCTTATATCAGGCTGATCGAAAAGTCTTGGCAACTTTATTGAAGTTTTTCAAATTTATTAGTTCCTTTTTTAACATTACAATACAATCAACAATATAGTCTCCCTCATTAGCTATGCCAGTGGTCCACCCGTCCGGCAGGTCATTGATCCCTTTCTCCCAGAAAGCAGGGGACTGGAAATCGAAGAAGTCACCAATAACCTTCACAATTGCATAATAATCAGCGAAAGTATTTTTAGCCAGGAATGTCTTAAGGGGGCGAAACAGGTCGAAGTCAGAAGGGGCAAGGTCAGGAGAGTAAGGCGGGTGGGGTACCGTTTGGAAGTTTGCATTGAGTTTTCTTCGCGATAGGGGGTCGAGCATTATCGTGAAGGAGGTGTACCGTAGCTCGTCTCGGGCACTTCTCTCGCAGGGCGATGGCCAATTCCTCCAAGTGACGTAGGAACACGGCAGCGCTGACCGTCTTCTCTTGAGGGAGCAACTCGTAGTAGAGCATCCCGCGCTCGTCACAGAAGCAGCACAGCAATTTGTTTGCTTGTCTTCCAAGCCCGTATCTCCGTCCTTGAAGCGAGAGATCCAACGGGCCACCGTGCGGTAGGAAACGCTGTCCTCGCCCATTGCAGCGTTGATGTTGGTGACGGCTTCGGACGCCGAGAAGCCGCGACGCCACTCGTAGAAGATAAGTAGCCGAAGTTGAGGTTGGGTGAGATCCATTGTAGTTACCGTCCCACACGAGCTCGCGCCCTTATATACCCCTACCATGGAAGCTTCCAGAAGGTTCTCGGTGTTGCACCTGTGTACCAGCAACAACCCCACTTTTCACGAATTTTCTTGGGATAAATTTGTTTTGCTGCCAAGACTTTTCGACCAGCCTAATGTATCCGCTGTAGCCTCAAATGCAGCCTAGCGCTTGGTAAATTGTGTTCTCCGAAATGGAGTGCTTCCCTATCTTTCGCAAGCTCACGGTAGTTCGGCCACAGTCAGATTTGACAAGGACTTCACCAGAGGGGTCATTTGGGGGTGCTGATCACAAATCCGTTGCCCTCAAGATATCAATGTTGTCGCTTATGCCGATGACATGAGCATAGTGTGCCGGAATCGTGTCATACTACAGGTTGCCACCACCAACATCAATGAGTATAGTTAGGTGCGTGGCTTGTTTCCTCAAGGAAAAACATTTAAATCCAACCCGCGGCTGGCGCGGGCGGTTTAAATCCCAACGACGGCTGGCTGATATTAACCAGCCAGCCGCCGATGAGATTTAATCGCCCGCGCCAGCCACGGGTTAGATTTAAATGTTTTTTCTTGAGGAAACAAGCTACGGACCTAACCATACCTAATCACGCTAAACAGCTCCATCGACAACAAGATGGTGAAAGGCAGCATACACGCTCGTAAACGTGTTTGAGATAACTGCGGAAATAGAATGGTATGCCTCAGAATACAACGCCTACGGATTTTAAAGCGTCGAAAACGACCCACAATGCCGCTACACGAGTAAGTTGGCCCCGTCTCTGTATCTGCCCGCTCCTGTATTTGCTGTCCTCCTCAAAAACAGAGGTGCTGGGTTATTCCCACCATCGCCGACGTTCGTGGGTGGTACAATAAGTACAATCAGTAAACCGCATACATAGGCGGCGGAGGGAATACACCAGCACCCCTATTACGAAGGGCGGCTAATACTGGGCGGGGCCAAATTCTCACTCATGTAGCGGCATTGTGAGTCGCTTTTGACGCTCAAAGATGCGCAGGCGTTGTGTTCTGAGCCATACCATTCTATTTCCGTAGTTATTATGGTGCGCGAGAAGCGCGCACCAGATTTGGTTTTGAATGGGCCACGCCCGCAAACCCTTTTCGAAATCTCAATTCAGAGTGAACGTAGAAATTAGAGCTAAATTGTATTGAAAAGAGCGCAAAAAGTTGGTAATACCACCCAAGAGTGATTTGGAATAGTTCCCTGGTTTTCGAGTAAAAAGTGAAAGACCGCGCGTTTTTGTTGTTAATCTCCTTTTTTTTCAGACGGCGTACACAATCTTGTTGGTACACTTAAAATTGAGCTAGGGAGCTCATTTTTGGATAGGAGGCTGGGAAAGGATGCAGGTCGCTCCTATTCCAATTTATACTTAATACTTTAACTTTGAAAGGCGCTTCAAAAACGTGGGTTTACATACTAAATTAGCCGTGGAGCACGAAAACTGCTTTTTTCTGCTACGGCTGTGGAAACCAAGGTGTGTAGGTGAACCCGCAGCCGATTAGCATAGGTCATCGAGGAGAAGTACTAAAATTGTCAGAATTCGCACTCATGACACGTCATCGAACGATAATTAATATTATCGATTTTCGCGCTTTTTTCACTAAATGCGGTGGGGAGTGGTGACTGCTGGTGAAATTGGTTTTTCTTGGTTAGGAATTTTCGCTCATCAGTTATTATCGATAGATACCAATCAATAATATTGTTTTTTTCGCTTGTTACACAAAATGCCGCAATGACTTTTGATTGTTAATGGCTCTAACGATAAGTCATTTGTTTGGGAAATTCTCCTCATCATACAAGATCAAATATTAATGATCAATAATATCGAGTTCTCACGTGTTGCACAAAGTGCGGCAATGAGCGGTATTTTTTAAGGTTTTGAGTCATAAGTTTCGAAAATTGTACTCATACGAGAATATTGTCTGTTAGATGTTTAACCATTCCAAAATCGAAATCTTTGAGCAAAATTGAAGTCAGAAAGGGAACCTTCGGGAAAACTATGTGAAATTTTTAAAAATTTAGCTCCCTGGCGAAAGTAACGATTTGGTAATGGTAGAAAAAGGTTCGAAAATGTCTTGAAATATCTTTGAAAACGATTTGGCGTAAAATAGCCAGGAGTATTAAAATAGGCTAGGAAATTAAGTGAAATAACCAAAAATGCGATTTCGTGGTCGATCACTTCACAAGCTTCTCTGTTAAACTTATCAAAACGAAAGCAAGCGAGCAACGGAAACATTAAGCCATTTTTGTAATAAGGAAATCAGCATAGGTCAAGCTCGGTGAACGAAACGCTCCATTCCACATCGTCCTTGATTTCGTTTTGATAAGTTTAACGAAGAAGCTTGTGAAATGATCGACCACCAAATCGAATTTTCGGTTATTTCACTCCATTTCCTAGTTTTTTTTATTACTCTTGGCCATTTTACGCCAAATCATTTTTTAAGATGTTTCAAGACAATTTTGAAACTTTTTTTGACCATTACCAAATCGTTACTTTCGCCAGGGAGCTAAATTTTCAAAAATCTCAACCATGTTTACGAGCGTATACGCTGCTTTAATCTGACGTGGAACTTCGTATCCTCTGTAAAACGTCGTAATTCTCACAGCTCATGGCGCGCGCGGCGCGGGCGATTATGCTCCCTCTGTCTGTCATGCGTTCTCTCACTGTTTCAAACCGCCGCTCCGCACCAGCACGCGTAGAAACCATGAGAATTTCGCGGTTTTACAGCCTTTAAACAGCTTGATGATACCCTTTGACAAAAATTGTGTAAATTATATTCTATCTCTAGGAATCAGAAAAAAAACGAAAGTGCTAGAGACACTTTCAGCCCAAATACTAGCACAGACAAGATCAATAGAAGTGAAACTTACCGTTTGCACAAATGAGTGCTGTTTTCAAACTCGTCGAATAATTGTCGGTGATGGAAGTAGGCATGTGAGAAAATTCTATACACTCGTCGGCATACTGATCCTAGTTTCGAAAGTGATGACTCCTGAACGGATACGACTGTGTAAGGTACCAAAACGTAAATAACTAATCATCTTGACATCAAACGCGGATTTTCGGGTGAAATTAGCTTTTATTATCTCCCAAAGGAAAAAAAAATAAATTCCACACCTCGTTGTTTCTCTGGCTTGGCAAAAAAAATTTTTAGCAATGTTTGCCTTCCATTAAACTTTCAATAATCACGTCATATTACCCCCCCCCCAACTTCCACATAAATAGAAACTACATCTTGATGTAGACAACGGCGGCAAATCGATGCAAAAAACCCTGTTTTCGACAATGGGAAAGGATCGAACAGCGTTTACTTAAAGCCGTCGAGCCAAAGTTAGATTCCAGAACCACGTCTCCAATACCATTCTGAAAGCAGCCGGTGTCCCGCAGGATGGAGATTTGTCTCCAGCCGTATTCAGCCTGTACCTTGAGAACCTTCCTTAGCCTCCTAAGAATATAAAGAATGTTATGTACGCCGATGGCATCATCATCATGTGCCAGGACCATCACCGCCTCGTCGAGCTGGAGATTTTTCTCGATAACATGATGCTCACAGTTCATGTAGAAAGTCTTATGTATTAGTGTTTACAATAGACCATCAGCAGTGCACATGTCAAATGGGATGGCGATGGTCTGCCAGCTGAGATTTCCCAAACTGCTTGGCCTTATTCCGGCCTATCGCAGAAGTTCCACAAAAACACGGAACAGAAACAAACAGAAGTCGAGGCAAGACTAAATGTCTTGGGAGGAACATCCAGGGGCAGCAGTAGAGAGACTATATTGACGACTTACAGAGCTAAACTACAGCCTGCTCTGGAGTATCCTGCACCTCCTTCTTTTTCGGCAGCCACGGAACCGGTTTTGACATAGGTTCAGGAACTGGGAGACCACTACTGTATTCTTCCATAAGTTCATTGTCTTCTTCTTCTTCTTTCTTCCTTGCAGCCACTGAGAGGGGTTTCGTCACAAGTTCAGAAACTGGGCGACCAGCACTGGATTCGTCCACAAGTCTATTGTAGTGAGCGTTGTTGGCTTCTTCGGACAATCAAATAGGTGTTTAGTGTCGTGGCCTTGATTTCCGCAGTCCGGGCACACGTCAGGCTGGCTATTGTCGATCCTGTGCAGGTAAGACATAAGCAATGGAGAATGTCCGCAGCGCAACGAAGCGAGGATACACCTGGCGCGCCTACCGAGCTCGGACTCGATATCACATACCCTGGGCGGCACATCACCGAGAATAGGGTTGACGGCCGCTTTGGCGAGACGATCCTTCACAAACCGGGTGTGCTCCGCGCGTAAGAGACGAAGCCGTTCTTGATTCGAGTCGGTCCATCTCTGTACATTCACTTTGTTCGGAGCATCGGCAAACGGCACTCTGATCGATCTCTCTCTCACGGGATTTAATAGTCTTCTCGACGGATGATTAGGTTGCTTAAGGACATTAATAAACAACTGCTGAGCCTGGAGCTGACAATGCTCTTTCACTGGCAAGATACGGGCCTCGGCGTGAAGGTGCTCAATCGGTGAACTTTTTGCACATCCAGTGGCTATTCGTAGTGCAGCAATCTGAATTCGCTGCATCTTAGTCCAGGAACTGTCCGACACAATGTGCTGCCAGACAGGTGCAGCATACTCCAATGCAGGCTGCAGAATAGCTCGATATGCCATCAAGATTGTCTCTCTGCTGCCACCCCAGGACGTTCCTCCTAAAGCTCTCAACACATTAAGCTTTGCCTTGATAATTGCCTGCTTCTGTTCAGCATTTTTGTGAAACTTCAGCGATGGGTCCAAAACGAGGTCCAGCAGTTTAGGAAATTGCGCTGTAGGCAAGAGATCACCATCCCACCTGACAACAGGTTGGGCGCTGTGTTCCTTTGGGTCAGATGTGAATACCGAAACAGAAGACTGCCGAGATGTCGTACGTTCGTGCCGTGGAAGTGTGGAGGAAACAACATCACCTTCGTGCAAACCGACATCACTCCCTCCACCGAGAGGTTTTTCGTCATGGGAGAGTCGCTGGCTGGTCCCAGCTCTCCTGAAGATTCTACTACAAAGGGCTGGCGTCGAGAGGAATCCTGGACCTGTGCAGAAGTATCAATGTGCCACCTGCAGCAAGAAAGTCAACTGGAATGGAACAAGTCCATTGTTGTTGAAGTAAAGGGTCTCATCGGGCACTTTAATAAATGCGTGGTGTCGTGTCCGGAACTACCGCAGTCCGGGCATGCGTCTGGACGGCTACTGTCGATCTTGTTGACGTAAGACATAAGCAGATTAGAGTGACCACAGCGCAGCAAGGCAAAAGCACATCTGGCTCGCCTGATAGGTTGAGACTCGGACTCGCAAACCCGAGGTGGCACTTCTCCCAGAGTAGGTTTCATAGCCGCCTTCTCAAGATATCCTCGGACAAACTGGGTGTGCTCCTCACGCAGAAGACGAAGCCTTTCCATGTTGGCGTCAGTCCATCTCTGTACATCCACTTTACATGGAGCGTCAGCGAGCGGCGTCCTTATCGATCTCTCTCTCTCTCTAATGGGCTTTCTTATTCTCCTTGTCAGATAATTCGGTTGTTTCAGAACATTAATATGCATCTGCTGTGCATGGAGTTCACAGTGCTCCTTGACTGGCAACATGCAGGTTTCAGCGTAAAGATGTTCCACTGGGGAGCTCCTTGCACACCCGGTAGCAATTCCAAGCGCAGCATTCTTTACACGCTGCAGCTTATTCAAAGAGCTGTCTGACACCAGAGGCGGCATTAAGAATCACGGTAGCGCGCGCTATCACTGATTTCGGGCTGCTATGCACGTCGGTGTCTCATTCTTCACACACTCCCTCCTCCGCTTAGCGCGTTTGCGCTTGTTCTGGCGCGCGCCACCTCGATACTTAATACCGCCTCAGGTGCTGCCACAAATTCCAGAGCTGGCTCAAGTATTGCTCTGTATGTCGCCAATATAGTCTCTCTGGCGCTGCCCCATGATGTTCCTCCAAGAGCTCGCAAGATATTAAGCTTTGCCTTGACAACTGTTTGTTTCTGTTCCACGGTTTTGTGGGACTTCAGTGACGTATCGAGAATAACACCAAGCAGCTTGGAAAATCTTTCTGCAGGCAAACGGTTGCCATCCCATTTGACATCTGGATGGGCACTGTGTTCCTTTGGGTTTGTTGTGAACACCGAAGCTGAAGACTTTGCAGCAGAGACTGCGAGCATCATATTATCGGGAGAAAGCGTTCATCAGTGTCGTACGTTCATGCCGTGGAAGTGGGGAGGAAGAAAATCGGCTCCGTGAAAACCTCCACCTCCTCCACGGAGAGGGTTTTTGTCATGGGAGAGTTCCTGGCGGGCCGCATCCCTCCTTCGGGTCGACCAGATTCTTGCCCTAATACAAAACTCTATGTAGCTGCAAAGAGGAAGAGGGAGCGTTTCTCAATCAATATTGATAAAAGTTGCACGTAGCGAAAATTGGGGCACCGCGCCCTTACCACTGCCAAAGGTACCCAGACGAATAAATAGGCATGTAAACCAATTTTTCTTTTTACACATGGCTTGAGAGGTTAAACGATAGAGAATACCAAGACGGTTTTCTAATGAAAGTTTCACTATGAAACTTACCTTAATATTAATCCGGCTGGGAAAGTATTTATTGCTATTGAGAAGCGACGCAGCACCATCAAGCGTATGCCTTGTGTAGTCGATTGCCGAACACTACAAGGAAATTCACGTCAACTTTCAAGGTCTGAAAAGAAACTTCAAGAGAAACTACCTCTTTCGGATTTTTATGGGCAGCACAGAGGAATATCCACTGTTCCGTGGCGGTCATTTGTATACACGTTTCAGGATTGCATTCTTCCTTGAAACAAGTTTGAACCCAAATTTAAGGTAATACCATAAAGCCTAATCAATAAACTGGCCAGTACCTGCAACATGAAGGCGAGTCCGTTGAGCTGCAAGCAGAACTGACGTAGATGTTCGTATTTCCATACACCATCATCAAGATCAGAAGGAGGGGTGAGGATTCCATCTGACAAGGGAACCACAATAAGTTATAGTGACCATTCCCAATGAAATGTACTTTTCTAGACCCACTTTTGACGATAAGTCCGAATATGCCCATCGCAGCTGTTTAGACCCACTCTGAAAAGAGTTATAGGCATTTTTTCTCTGATTTTCGTACTTATTGAGCCCTCCAACAGCGCATTATTTTTACGAAAATCCGGAAACGGACCTCATAATCGTGTTCAGCGCCGAAAAATACCCCACTAAACGAAGTTAAGTTGAAGGAACATTTTACAAACTTTGCGCAGACTAACGGCGTTTTGGACTTGAACGGATTTTCGGTTGGGCGTTTATTTATAGTGGAGTCCACCAAGAGTGTCTAATTTACTTATCAATGAGAACCGGTCGATTGGAGATCAATGAACATGAAACTCGTTGCAGCACAACCGCTCTCGCTCAATCGGTGTCGAGCGTGTTGGTATAGGATTCATGCACATTGATCCCCAGCCGACCGCTTCTCACTGATAAGTAAATGAGACACTCTTGGTGGACTCCACTATATACCAATTAGAAGGCTCTCGATGCGTTTTAGAAAAATATTCCAGATTTGGCTTAAAATTCGCTCTGGGAGGTTATTTGGGGTGCTGATCACGAATCTGAGGTTCATTTATCGATTTTCCGAAGTTTTCGACTGTATTCGTTCACAGATTCCCATCGGGAGAGAATTTGATGGCAAACCGCGACTTTTGACGATTTCCGGAGTGTTTTTATAGAATATGCTCAAGTTATTTCTCTGGGGGTTATTTGGAGTGGTGAACACGAATCTGATGTCGGTTTATCGATTTTTGGCAGCTTACGGTAGATTACGGTGGGTATTCGTGAGGTTCGGTCAAAGTCTCATATTTGTCTCAAAGTTTCTATGTGGGGGTTATTTGGGGTGCTGAATACGAATTTGATGTCCATTTGTCGATTATCGGATTATTGAGGTAGGTTTTGCCTCCTAAATGGCATGTTACCTACCGTAACCTACAGTAAACCTTAAATTTGGGCAAGCAAACCTCAGACTCATGTTCAGCACCCCAGATTACCCCTACATACATGTTGTTAGCAAAATCCTGAAAAATGTTTTTAAAAAACAACCTAAAAATTTCATTGAGGGGGGGTACCCTTAGCTCGCCGCGGAGCTTTCAAACACTCCGTACTTCTTTCAGAGTGAGTCTAGGCAGCTGCGATGGGCATATTCGGACTTTTCGTCCGAAAATGGTTCTGGAAAAGTACATTTCATTTGGAATGGTCACTATGACTTATTGAGGTTCCCTTGTGAAATAACAGAAAAGAAAAAAAAAGTGTCAAGAAACGGCACAATAAATTCATTTAAAGGCAGCATACACGCACGGGAACATGGTTGAGATGAGTACAGAAATCCACAGGCCGACGACTCAAAATTACTAAACTGCGGTCATTTTGGCTCGTTTTCGGCGCTTCCAACGGCGTTAGCGTTGTGGTATTAAGCGTTTAAGTCCATTTACGACGAGACTTGTACCAATTTTAAGAGCGTGTTTGCTGCCACTCGCAGAAATTGGACAGATAACAGGTTCCTGATATTCATTCATCTGAAAGTCGGTCTCTTCCCGGACTTCCGATGGGAACATGACAGAGTTTCAAGCAAAATTATGTCTTTAAACGCTTTCGTTCTTCGCGGATAAGAATTTACGAGTATCCAAAGAAATGGGTATTTTATGGAGATATTCTGTGCGGATAGACTAAAATTTAGACGGAAAGCTGGCCTTCCTACCTATATCGGCGGGGTTCTGCTGGATGATTTGTTGAATATATTGCTGAACATTCAGTGTGGAGTCCATGTCGTCGAATGCCAGAGGTGGCCATTTACACCAATCCTAAACTGGACAAGATTTGATAAATCTATACAGACACCTTGAAATTATGAGCAAGTTGATGTTGGCGCTGGGGCGAAATCCAAGGACACGAGAAAAAAAAACGTCAGGCATCGATATCTATGAAATCCACAGAAAAAAACCAACATCTCGCTTCGTCCCAGGATCATTTCGTCGGAATATTCGTGGTTGTTCAGCCGTTTGAGCGGTCATCCTTGAACGATTACTAATGATGCATCAACATTTGGAAACAGTCGACTATAAATTCGAAAGGTGTAGCGTTTCACATAATCCTAATTACTCAGAACTTTGTTGCGGCCCTCCTCGAGTCCAAAACTGCTTTTCGGGCAACCCGGACACTCAAAAATCGGGGCCATATCCCGTTTCGGGCGACCCGCTAACGCCTTCATTGTTTCCAGCCACCCGGAAGGCAACAATTCCCCTCCCGGTGCAGCGAATTTGCGCGTGAATGTACAATAATGGACTATATATGTACAATGTAAATTTTTTCGCGCGACCCGATTTGTCATTTCGGGCAAGCAGCGATTGATCGATCGCCCAATATTGGGTAACCGGAGAGCGCGATTCCAGGTTCTGAGCAGAGTTATCACTATGGGCGGTCAAGAATCCAACTCAGAACCTGGGACCGCGCTTTCCGGTTACCCAATACCAGGCAACCGATCGCTGCTCGTCCGGCAAATCGGGTCGCGCAAAAAATTTTGCATTCTACATAGATAGTCCATTATTGTACATTCACGTGCAAATTCGCTGCACTGGGAAGGTAATCTTCGTCATCCGGGTGGCTGGTAACGATCGAGGGGTTGGCGGCTCGCGCGGAACAGGATCTGGCCCCGATTTCTGAGTGTCCGGTCGCCCGAAATGCACTTTTTGGCACCGGAAAGTCCGGAAAAAAAGTTCTGAATAAGATAAGGAGATTTGCTTGGTTTTTAGCGTTCCGATTTCTGAAATTTAGAAGGTCTGCGCATTTCACCTGTTTTTTATAATTCGAAAAAAGAGAATTTTATGGTGGATCACTGGTCGAGAGAGCGCCGCGTCGAGCACATGTGGCACGCACGCAAGCGAGAAGGTAATGATCCTATCACTACCTTCTCGCTTGCGTGCGTGCCCCATGTGTTCGACACGGCGATCTCTCGAGCAGTGATCGACGATATGTCATTTCTACGCCAATCTTGTAGCTGGCAACAATATACAATACCACAATTAAGGCTTACAACACTAAATATTTGCAGAGGAAAAAATGCAAAGAACTCGATTTTTTGAAGAGCTTTACCCACCGGTGAGTCATACGGTTGTAAAAAAGCATATCAGACTACGACTCCTCAGAACGTCGTAGGGCCGTGTGCCCGGGAATTTCCGACCAAGGGCGAGCGGCGGGGCCATGTTTTGCGAGCGGAGAATCATCAGGCGCGAGGCGGGGGCGCCACCAAATTTCGTTAGCTCGGTCCTGCAGGGAAAATTCGAAACAGATAAAAACATGTTCGCTCAGGCAAATCGTATTACACGTTGAACGCTAGAATCAAACCCGTGCCATACGGAGCACAATTTTATGATAAGTTCACTGCAGGCAGCCTTGAGTAAGTACTTACATCATCGCGCACTTCGCGCGGTGGCAGTAAGGTAAGTTCCCCAGTCTATCGAATAGACTTGAATGGGACACCCACCATGGGGTTTCGAAAATTTTGGAGAAAGGTAGAGCACCCGCCCAGGGTGTGGGAGGGGTGGTTCCCGCAGATCGTTATACAAGGAATCAATCACTTAAGCGATGACACCGCGGAAGTGTTCTGCCGGGGCCCCGCGCCCTTTCGCTTTGATGTCCGGGCTTCGTGCCCATTATGAGTCATGGGGCTGGGGCGGGGACCTGTTGGGCGCCAGGCGCGGAGGGGGGCCCCGCCTCGCCGAGTGGTGGGTACGGGGACGCGGCCCTCCGACGTTCTGAGTCATAGATTAGATACTCAATTTCCCATTTGTTCCTTTTTTCCTCAAAAATTTCATGCTTTCGCCTCTGACTGCGACTACGGCATGAGCCGAAAGCCAAGACAATATCTCCACCGATAGATTCCAGCAATACAAATTACGAAAAAACATTAAGAACACTGAAAAATAAAGGATTAAATACTGAAAAATTGATGGTGTCATGAACAGCGCGCGCGACAGTGAGGTCGCCGCGCGCGGCGCCGGACAACTCGTCTTTTTTATTGAAAAAATGATTCCGTGATTTTGGCAAGGATCTGCAATACCTGGGTGTACAATGTTCCAGCTAGGTTTAAATGCAGTAGTAGTAAATATAGCTTAAGAAATTGTAAAAATCTCGCTGAGTTCTGCTTCGTTTCTTCACAGGTACAAATTTTCTGCGAGGATGAGTTACCCGCCATCAGCTCTGGAGCGCGAAATAGCTACAGAGCGCGCTTTCCACTGTGTTGACGTCGTGGCTTTTGCTTACCGTCGATTTGGGAAATGCACTTTTTTCATTGATTTCTTCTTCTCTTGAGCCATTTTCTTGTCATTCCGCATTGGAGGTGACATTTCATAATGAATAGAAGGGCCTTAGGTCGAATGAGTCGTTCGTATCCTTGGCGATCTCTATTCGCCTACGCTTTTTCAAAAGCCAACGACCGCTTTCAGAGTGGCTTCGCTGCGAAATTCGCTATCGCAGGGATTGCACAAAACATACAGAGTGTAACGTAATACTGCTTAGCACTCCCCATCTTTTGTGCAATCCCTGCGACAGCGTATCTCGCGGCGACGCCACTCTGAAAGCCCCTTATGTCATTGATTTTCGAAACCTGCCTTTACCGTGGTTTTACTCTCATGGAATTGCTCGAGTTTTCTTTAAAAAACCAGCTAGTTGATCTTTTTTGGTCGGAAAATTTTCCATGCTTTAAGATCGTATCTGTCGCCACCGAGGATGTCTAAAGGGGTCTGCAGAGTTGCGCCGCGGCGAGTCTCGCTGCGGCGGGGCAATGATGGAGAGTGGGGGGCGCCACGCAGTCGGCGGGGCCAACGACGTGCCGCGCGAGAGCGGAGACGCGGGTACTTCGTCGAGTGGTTTCGTCACCGCGATAGCAGCGGCTCCCGCAGCGGCGCCGCCAGCGGGCGGCGGCGTGGAATGGTGTGGACCATTTCTGTCGTCGGCGAGGGATGCCGCTATGCATCCTTTCAGTGTTTTTGTTTCATTGTTTAGTCATCAATGCGATTTTTTTTCTAGTTCCATAACACCTTTCCATAAACGCTTGAACACTTTTTCACTCGTTCGTGGCTTTTTATGTGATCTATTCCAATTCACTGCCCGAGGTAATTGATTTCATTAGTTTTCTTTTTTCTGAAATATTAGTGACTAGCGAGACCTAGCGAAGTTTTCGCTCAAGAAAACTTTTGCGTGCGCCAACTTCCTGAGGCGGTTTAGTTTGTCAAAACAGTGTTGACTGACTTCCGTCTACCCCAAAGTTGCTGTCCGTATGGACTCTCCTGAACAGAGCAGGCTGCCGTACATTTACACCAGGGCATGGGGTATGAAAATGTGGGATCAAAAAGCAAAACATAAGAAGCCTGCTGTAGATCGTCGTTGGCTACCGGCATAAAGTTCACCATTCCTTCCTTCCTTTCTTCCATTGCGTCCCTACCCACTGCCTTTTCTTCCGATTTGTAAAGTTCCCAAACTATTATTCTCGCTTTATCATATGTATCTATCATGATAAGGAAAAACGCATGGCATTTTAGTTGATGTTTCCCTAGTTGAGCAGCACCATGCCCTTGTTATCAATAAATGAAATATCTACGTGGACGTTCATGTTTTTGTCAAGCTGATTTTGATAAGCTCAGACTTGCAACATATATAAAACTGATCAATCAAAGTACCAGCTATATTCTGATGCCGAGGTTCATCGAGAGTTAAACGTGGAGATTATATAAAACTGGTTTATGGAAGTTAGTGAATTCAAATGACTGAGCGGTTGTAACGAGTGACGAACAGAGAAGGCACGGAAGTGGAGCTGCTGATTGTTCCCTAAGATTGGCATATAAATGTCTCTGGAGTTCTGCGTCATTCTCAAAACGCGTCGCGCGCTTCTCAAGATAAGCTCTGGTACATCCGTAGTGACCTGTCGATTTTGATTATCACCAGCAGCGGAGCGGTGAGCCTCGGTGAGGTACAGTTGACCGCAATGTTAAAAGGACATGGTGCGGTTGCGGACTCGCACTAAATTACGGTAGAATCTGGCACTTTGCCAGATTTCGTCATCGATCGGCGCCAAACGTCGTCTCTCTGCTCACGAGGATATCAGCTGTGGCGCCGATCGATGACAAAATCTGGCAAAGTGCCAGATTCTACCGTAGTTTTAGTGCGAGTCCGCAACCGCACCATGTCCTTTTAACATTGCTGTCAACTGTATAACTAGTGATAAGCAGGTTCCGACGAAAAAACCACCGCTCCGCGCTGTGATAATGGAAAACAGGAGTTCACTTCAACTGAAACAGAGTCTACGTGTTTTCCTATCTGTTTTTTTTTGCTACAAAAAGGTTGAGATACAAAAAGGTTGAGATTCGCCTAAAAAATGAAAAAAAACCTTTTCTTAACTTCTATATTCTTGGCGATGTTCTGCACACTCCCACTGGGGTCCTGCACACTTTCTATGACGTCCTGCACACTCCCACTGGGGTTTCGCACACTTTTTTTGACGCCCTGCACACCCCAAATTGGGTCCTGCACACTTTCTATGATGTCCTGCGCACGCCCACTGGGGCCCTGCACACTTTCTAAGACGTTCTGCACACTCCCATTGGGGTGCTGCGCAATTTCTATGACGTCCTGCACACTCCCACTGGGGTCCTGCATAGTTTCTATGACGTCTTGCACACTCCCACTGGGGTCCTGCACACTTTCTATGACGTCTTGCACACTCTCACTGGGGTCTTGCACACTTTTTTGACTGCCTGCACGCTCCAATTTGGGTCCTGCACACTTTTTATGACTTCTTACACACTCCCACTGGGGTTTCGCACACTTTTTTTTGACGCCCTGCACACCCCAAATTGGGTCCTGCACACTATACTTGGGCCGAATCGAATGATCGAATCATCATCCGATTGAAAAAAGTCGACTTCGATTAAATCGACTTAGTCGACTATTCGAAAAGTGGAAATTCCGGCTAAATCGAAAAGTCGATCATTCGAAAAAGTCTAATTTTCGACTTATCCGAAAAGTCGATCATTCGAAAAAGGGCGATTTTCGGATAAGTCGAGAAGTCGATCATTCGAAAAAAGTAATATCCGACTAATTCGAAAATTTGGCCGATCTCAAGAGCATTTACTTAGTGAGAAAGATGATGGAAGCTGCAGTTACTTAGTCTGAACTCATTTTTGGCCTTGAGCGTGATCTTTGCTCTATCTTGTGTAGCCACGGAAGACACGGAATCTCACGATTGCGGGCAATTCAAACTCCGACACTGGCAGCGGATTCCTACAGGAGCAGACGACGTTCGCGGTCTCCCACAGGAGCTGTTTTGTCCTGTGGGAGACCGAACTAGAGCGAAGTGGTTTCCTACAGGGGTGCGTTCCAAGATCATTTCCATGGCAAAACGCGTCCATGGACACGTAGCCACGGCCACGTGGGAGCAATTCACAGTTATAATTCGCATCCATGGAAAGCAATTTCCTCCATGGGGAGGTTGTTTTTCCTCCCACGGCGTCATCGGAACGTTCTTGGAAAGCACCCCAGGACACGCTGCCGCATCGCTTCCATTGGGTCTCCTACAGGACAAAACTACTCCGGTAGTTGACCTGGAACGCGCACGTTGAACGCATGATCGAACCCGCGCGGTGTACAATACGCGTGTGCATGCGGTGGAGAGCCGATTCGCCCGTGCAGGTTCACAGAGGCGCCCCCTTCATTGATTGATTGGGGTGCTTTGGAGCCGGATTTCCTCCTTCATGACCAGTGAGGGAGGAATGTTATTGGGGCTTCATCCCCTATAGTAAATTTTGCCGTTGACGAATTTGTCAACGGGGAAGTGTCATAATCATGCTTCGATTTTGAAGAATTCGAAAACGAGGCGGTTTTGGCTTGATTCCAGCAAACGTTATTTGAAATCCCCTCCAAGCTACCGTACAAGTTCCGGTCTCCTACAGGAGAATCACAGGACTCCTAAAGGGAAAACCAGGACTCCTGTTGCAGGGGAGACTAGGACTCCCAGCGGACTCCTGTAGGAGTCCGCTGTTTTCATGTCTTTGCGATTACGCATCAAGTGTCTTCTATTGCCCCGGCTTGCTTTATGTCTATTTCGTGATCGCGTTCGTGGCGCGTGTGAAGGAATTTTTATACTAGAGATTGAATGATCCCGCGCCACAAACGTCGATGTCTTGCTCTTGCGGCCCTTCTCTGCGGACTACCGTTACGAAGCACCGGATGCGAAAAATATTTGGGCGCTGGAGCGCGTTTCCGTTCCTTCTCCTCAGTATCGGAGTAGGTTTTGCTGGGCCAGTCGCGATAAACACGCGCCATGTAAATGTTTTTTTCCAGAATTTGGGCAGGTCCTAGAATTTTCACAGAATACTTTTCCATTTCGGACGAAGGAATAAAACTCTGAGTAGGTAAAATTCTTGCTGCGTTTGAAACTTCACCTACTCAGTTTCGCACCCATATTAGGCTTTATAGAAATCCCAGTAATTTCGAAATTTTGACGTGTGTGCGGAGTTCTTCTACGACACCCCCCTCCCCACCCACCTAATGTTAATTCTATGTTAACTTACATAGTTTTTGCTGAAACGAAAGACTTTGTTGGATTGTCACGTCTTCGTGCGCCGTTTGAAATGCTGAGCGAAAGAGTCGACGACTTTTTTTAAGTCGATTGAAAAAGTCGACTTATTATTCGAAAAGTCGATCATTCGAAAAAGTCTAATTTTCGACTTATCCGAAAAGTCGATCATTCGAAAAAAATCAATTTTCGGATAATTCGAGAAGTCGATCATTCGAAAAAGGGCGATTTTCGACTTATCCGAAAAGTCGATCATTCGAAAAAAACTATTTTTCGACTTATCCGAAAAGTCGATCATTCGAAAAAGTCTAATTTTCGACTTATCCGAAAAGTCGATCATTCGAAAAAGTCTAATTTTCGACTTATCCGAAAAGTCGATCATTCGAAAAAGTCTAATTTTCGACTTATCCGAAAAGTCGATCATTCGAAAAAAAAATCATTTTGCCCAAGTATACTGCACACTTTCTATGACGTCCTGCGCACGCCCACTGGGGCCCTGCACACTTTCTAAGACGTTCTGCACACCCCATTGGGGTGCTGCACAATTTCTATGACGTCCTGCACACTTTCTATGACGTCTTGCACACTCCCACTGGGGTCCTGCACAAGCATGTCAGAACTGTCAAGCCAATTTCGGTAAGATCTGGAACTGCAGAGAGCATTCGGAAAGAAGTTCACAAGGAGTTTGTAAGAGAGTTCTTGGGTACTATGAACTCTCCCTTGAAAGTTGACCGCCGCCGAAGATTGCGAAGAAGGAGGAGACTTTGCCAAGGTCAAATCGGGCAGCGCCATCCCAGCTCCGGAGTGGTTTCTACTCGAAGTCGCAATGGTGTCTGCATAAGATAGGAGCAGCCGATAACCCACTTTGCCCTGACCTTACAATCGAAAATCTCTGGCTCAAACCAGTGGAATTCGTCATTTTCCTGTTATTTTGATCATTCATTGACTGTCACGTCGATCATACAAGAATGAAAAAAAAAACAAAAAAAAGCATGCAAATGGGAAGCAGTTCTTCAAGTGGATGGTGATTGTGCTCTCGAATGATCCTTTGAACATGTTTTGATTAAATATAGCTTTTGTTGAATACAAATACAATCGCATATGTATACGAACACCCTGAAATTTCATAGTTGGGCAATTCGAACGAAGTTTCAAACATCGGCACCGGTCTCTATGTTTTTCGCAATGCCGAAAACGGTAGGTCACATTGTAGGAAGGCGAATCGTACAGTTTTTCCTTTTTCACGTACAGAAATTTTTTAGCCGTCGCATAAGTATACGAACACTTCAGAGAAACGAAATTTTTGTACAAGAGACATACGAAAAAATCCTGTTTTAAGCGGGATAGTAAAGAATGTAGTTGTATGCGTAAATTATCATCATGCCACGCGGTTCACATCTCTCTTTCGAAGAACAGGCCCAGGCACGGGCTCTCTACGCCGCCGGTCATGGAGTCCGACAAATCTCTCGGCAAATTGGACGCTCACCAAGCTGCATCTCTTGTTTTCTACGGAATCCGGTCTTGCGGAATGCGTGTTCGCTCTGGGAGGCCTCGGAAGGTCACTGGACACGACGAACGACGCATCGCCAGAAGAGTCTTCAACACAATGGTGTGTAGCGCGACCGTCCGCTCCGAACTCTCGCTGAATGTGTCAAAGGATACCATCCTCCGTTCGATCCATCGCAACGAAAACATCGAAAGAGCCATAAAAAGGCTACGCGCTTGGAAGAACGCCACAAGTCGGCCAGACTCCAGTTCGCCCGTTCAAACTTGGGTACAAATCGGAGGAAGGTGTGCTGAATGGCGTGCTATCCAATTTCATGGAAAATTTTCGAACCCGTTGCTTCAGGTTGTCTTCTCGGACGAGAACAAGTTTAATTTGGATGGTCCGGATGGTTTGGGGCACTACTAGCGGGATCTTCGGAAGGAGCCGGCTTTCTTCAGCCGCAGGAACTTTGGCGGAGGAAACGTGATGGTTTGGGCAGCCTTCACAGCAACTGGGAAGGTCGGAATCGCATTTGTTTCGAATCGTATGGATTCACTTGAGTACCAGGGAGTGTTGGCTTCGCATCTTCTTCCGTATTTTCGTCGTCGGAGACGTCAGGGCTTCCGTTATGTCCAAGATAATGCCACTATACACCTCAGCCGATCTACTCTGGAGTGGCTCCGGTGCAACAACGTCGATACTCTGCCTTGGCCAGCGATCAGCCCGGATCTGAATCCTATCGAGAACCTTTGGAGAATCACTGTTCGCAAGATCTTCAAGGATGGGAGGCAATACGGAACTGTGGAGTCACTCAAGGAGGCCATCGTGGACGCATGGAACGAAATTGACCAAGGGACCCCCCAGAACCTTAGTGATAGCATGACAGATAGACTGTTTAAACTTTTTTCGCGTAACGGTGGTGTAACATCATACTGAAGACTTTTTCCATATGTATTGTTTGAAATTATTCGATAAATTTATGAATTTCCCAAGTGTTCGTATACTTATGCGACGGCTAAAAAATGAATCTCTGTATATAAAAAAGGAAAAAGTGTACGACTTGCCTTCCTACAATGTGACCTTCCGTTTTCGGCATTGCGAAAAACATAGAGACCGGTGCCGATGCTCGAAACTTCGTTCGAATGGTCCAACCATGAAATTTCAGGGTGTTCGTATACTTATGCGACGCCCTGTATATAAAAAAACATTCCATAATTATGCATCAACCCAGTATTGTTCCGGGTACTCCTCGTTTCCCATATGTTCAAGCGCCTTCCATCTTGATCGTAACTGGCTGTACCACCTTACAGCTGTGTGCAGGCAGTCTCCCTTCAGATGTGTCCCATGCGGGCACATCGCAGTGCAATTGCCAGTCTTTTGAAGTTTGCTAACAATATCGTATGTATTCTATATCTTGAGACGTGCTTCCTTAATCTGAATTTAGGGATCAGAAGAGTTCCCGATATTTTTTTTGTGAAGTTTTGAAAAATTTAGTTTTGGAATTCCGTTAAAGTCTCCTGTATTGGGCATCATAGTGGTTGTAGTTCATTTCCGTTTGCACCAGCATGACTGAGTCTGTTAAGCAGAATGTTCACGTGAATTTTCAGGAACTGATTGGAATTTCCGCGTGCAGAGCTGAAAAGGGGCGACTACTCCATCCGAATGAATCATGGTTAGTTTTGAAGCGAATCTGCATAACTAGTTGTGGTATTTTTTAATAGTTTCGGCGACTTTGGTGTTTCCAAGGCCGTTGTTCGTGACGGTGAGCTTATTTTTCGTCATATGGTAGTTTGTTAGAAAGGTCAAATTTGACACAAAGTTCGATCAGAGGGATTCTCGGGGGCTGCTAATCACGATTTCAATCCGTTTCTGCTTTATGATGGATTCTGATACTTCTTTATTACTCAAATACTCTTTAACAAGATCAACAGCTGGATAGGGGGTGTGCGAATTTTCCCGTTAAGTTTCGAAAATCATGGAAGTACATTTACAGGCATTTTTTCTTTTTTTCCTACGTTTTGAACCGTTTTCTGGAAGCCGGAACCCCAAAAAACATTGAAAATTCAGGGTACGAAAATCAGAAGTCCGCTCATCCCTAACTAGGGACTGATCCCAGCACAGCGCTGAACACGAATATAAGGTCCGTTTTCAGTTTCTTAGAAGATTACTCTAAGTCACAGTAGGAAAAGAACCATTTGTCTACAGTAATCTACCGGAATCTTTCAAAAAAATTGAAAGTGGACCTCATATTCGTGTTCAGAGCCCCAGATTACTCTTCCGGACAAAGTCTTGGCTTAATGTGTTCGAATTTCTAAAATTCAAAAATGTGTTTTGTCTATTGTGGTCTACATAGGTGCATTAAGGAAAGTTAGAGAACTTCAAGTTGTTTCTTTTCGTCTCTCCCGCAACATACAACGATAATTCTTCGTAACTCCAGTTTGCGCTGGGATCAGTCCCTGATAAGTGCCTATTTTTTGTTCATTAAAGAACATTTCGCCTGATTTGGAGTTTAAGGATGCATTTTCAGTCGGACTCTATGAGTTCCATGAGCTGCCGGTTTTCGGACGACGGCTGGCCGTTGCAGTATGATTTTGTAAGTTCTGTTACTGTTTTTTTTCTTGACAGCCAGTTGGTTTCGGTATTAATATTATATACTTTTTCATTTCTTCATGTGTGTACGTTACATATTATTTAGTTACATGCGCACCTTATTTGTATTTATTTTTTTCAAATAGAAGGATATATTTCATTATTTTTGTTAATTTTTTCAATTGTAGTTATATTCATTTATATATTACTAAATATAATTATTTTCCATTTAATATTATCCTTACTGGTTGTCAATGATTTGATTTACATTTTTGCATTGTGAGGTCAAGTTTTATTTACCTTAAGGGCAACATAAAATCTGATTGTGCCTCTTTGAAAAATTTATATGAAGAGTTTCGACTTTCATTTTTAACAGTTTCAGAGTGTCTAAGAATAAGAGAAATTGTGAATGAAAAAGTGGGAAAGGCTGGTCCGAGGCCTAAAAGGGTCCTTCTTTGCTATTTTTTCATGTTGATCTCGAGTTTTCCGTATCAATCAACAGTAGATAAGGCAAAGAAGTACTTCTAGGGAGGTTTATGAAACAATATCTGAAAGGCAGTGTAGTTTCAAGTTAATGCATGCTTAAGGATAAAATTCTGCGGAGCTATGACGAAATATATCAAGAAATGGAGGCCAATCCTGTAGAAATGAAGGCCGAGGAAGCTAATGTTCAACTGGTATGTGATTTGAATAATTGCAATCATGTACTCACATACAGTCGCGTCCGAGTGTTATAGTCTAGCTGCAGACAGCGCGGGCGGCCTTATCACAAAACATTTAATATATTCTCCCGGGAGAAAAGAGGGGCCGAACCAGGGTTCAGACAAGTTGCGTGTTCAGAACCCTCAGTTTTGGGCGTTTCTCACATTTTCGAAATCTCCAAAACGGCTCAGGAGTGCGAAGAGATCTCAAAGAGTTGTGTTCCTCAGATACTGGGAAGGTCCGATTCGGCCACGATAGGCTTTTCAATCGGATGCCTCATCGAGTTTAAAGGAACTTCGCAGCAGCACGTGCTGCCACGAAGAGCACGTGGTTTCTTCGAAGGGACTTTGCGGCGCAGGGAGGTTAAACTTCCGCCACTCCCTGGTCTCCCACGCGGCAGCCCGTGGTCCTATTATAGAAGCACGGCGCTGGGGGCGAGTTCCCACCCCTTCGATGTGAGCGGGTCTCCCCCGCCAAGGATATGGTCCAAGTCACGGCCCGCAGCAGGGATTCACCCCCGCAGCAGCCCGCGACAAGGACATCGTCCTCGTCACGGCCGACAGCGAGGGAGCTCCTCTCGCTGATGATCGTGGGGGGAGACCCCCTCAGCGGTCAAAAATCGTCTAGAAGGTGACTCGTAGTCACCTTCCAGGGGCGGCCCTCGAAAGGCTGACTGCTCTCTAAAAGGGATGGGGTCCCTTATATACGTGCTGTGCGGCTGATAAGCGCCTGTTCAATTGTGAGGCGATCGATCAAGGGGTCCAATCTGGAGCATCGTGGCTCATTCGTCGTCCAAACTGTATCGTAGTTGAAACGAAAGCGTATCGTGGCCGAGTGGAACGCCTATGTGTTGCGGCATGTGCCTCTCAACTATTAGGCCAGGTGACGCTAGAAAAGTACGGGGCCGTATTGTCTTCCACAGCGCATTGTAGTCGAATCGAAAGCCTATCGTGGTCGAATCGGAGCTCCCAGTTGTCCTAGTATCCTTGTTGGGGAAGATCTGCTCCGACTCGGACAACTGGGGGTCCGATTCTGCTACGATAGGCTTTCCATTCGACTACAAAGCGCTGTGGACGACGATACAGCCCCGTACACGTGGCGTAATCGTCGTCGAAGGGAGGAGCACGTGCCGCAACACATGGGCGTTCCATTCGGCCACGACAAGCTTTCGATTCGACTAAGATGCAGTTTGGACGACGGACGAGCCACGGTGCCCATGATTGAACACGCTGATAGATCGCTTTACAGTTGATCAGGCGCTTATCAGCCGCACAGCACGTATATAAGGGGTCCCATTTCATAGAGAACGTAGTCGGCCTTTCGGAACCGCTTCTGGAAGGTGACTACGAGTCACTCTCTGGACGATTGCTAATCGCTGAGGGGGTCTCCTCCACGGTCCCCTGCGAGGAAAGCTCCCTCGCTGTCGATCGTGGCGGGGATGATGTCCTTGTCGCGAATTGCGGTGGGGGTGACCCCTCGCTGCGGGCCGTGACATGGACCGTATCCTGGTCGGGAGAGACCCGCTTATGTCGATGGAATTGTACTCCGATCTTAGCGCCACATGCTTCTGTTATAGGACGACGTGCTGCTGCGTGGAGAACGGGGTGCGGCAAGAGTTTTGCCTCGTAGTCCCTTAGAATAGACCACGTGCTCTTCGGAGCAGTACGTGCTGCTGCGAAAGTTCTTTTCAACTCAGCGAGGTATCCGATTAGAAAGCCTATCGTGGCTCAATCGTGTTTACGCAGTATGTGAGGGGGGATCAGACGCGTCATGGATTTTGATTAAAATCTACGTTCTTCCATCTGTTATCGGTCTAGCTTTATAGTGTGGTCTGCTCCGTTTCGATTGCTGTGAACTACGAGGAAAAACATGCCCGGGACAACACGTCCACGAACATCTCGTTGTTTAAATTCTTAACCCTTGGGGGCATATCCTCTGTTTCCGAGCTAAATTTGCTCTATTCCCTCGCGCGCTTGTGCGAAGCGAGGGTACAGACAGCGAGAAAGTGTGGGGGGGGGAAGGAGACGGTGCATACGCGAGCAGACGCCCGCGATGAACGGAAATGAATTTCACTCGGAAACAGAGGACAACTCCATTCGTTGTGTGTTCTAAATGATTCTGGAGGCGCCATTGTTATCAGCGGAAAATTTTCTCGCAGATACTCAAAATAGCTGGGAACACTGTGCCTTTAGGGGTTCTAATCCCGCATTTAGTGATCGTTTTTGAAGGATCATGGTTAGCAGTGGTGGCTTATTGACATTAAATGTACTGCAGCATTCCGTCAACTTCCCAAATTTGATAAAAAGACATGGGTGCGTGGTCAGAACGCGATAGCTTATCCATACAAATCAGTCTTTTATTAGTGCTCGGCATCTTAAATACCTTGCCTGTGCAAAGTTTGGCCAAAATTTCTCCCTAACAAGTGGAACATAAAAAGTGGAAGCTTATAGTTCATTTCAAATCTGCATGCTCTGTGAGCAAAGTTCAGAAATCGTCCTAGCACGCGGCCACTTTTTCTGTGGTAGATTAGAATTTTGATGAAATTCGAACAATGGCGTGGCCAGTCTAATCATGAATACGTTAAATTCCGAAAAAAAAACGTCCCGATCCCATGGGTTTCCGAAAATTGACGCTATGTCCACCATTGCGGCGAACAGTTTCACCGGCGAAAATGGCTGATCAAATTGCTCTTGGAATTGTCTGCAAAATACAGACAAGTCTGTTTTCTTTCTTCTGTGCCTTACAGGTTGTTAGGGTGGAATTACTTATTGGCCGACGTTTCGGCGATCCCGTCGTTTCTGAGGCCTGAAAGGTTCGAAGCGAATTGCCCGTGAAATCCATCCAGTCAAGTTCAAAAAAAAGGAGCAAGATCACACCCTAAGGTCAAATCCCAATGTGTTTACCAACTGCTGTCAAGTGGTGACCACTGGAAAGCGATAAAACATGACCTGCGCACCATCCATCGGTGCGTCAGTGTTCATTTTACGGTCACAGCTATCTGCGCAGGTCATCTTTTGTCGCTTATCAGTGGCCACCGTTCGACAGCAGTTGCGAAATACATTGGAATTTGACCTAAGGGTGAGGTTCTGCTCCCCTTTTTGGACTTGACTGGATGGGTTTCACGGTTAATCGCTTCGAAGCTTTTAGGCCTTGGAAACGACGGGTTCGTCGTCACGTCGGCCAATAAATGATTCCACCCTAACAACCTGTAAGGCACAGAAGAGAGAAAACACGCTGAAGAAATGCCCAGGTCCAAGATGGTCGAACATGGGAACTAATACAGAGAAGTCACGAAATCGTGATCATCTTTTTAATCAAACTCTTTCTTTCCTTAGTGCCATTCGTATCTTGTCGATGCGAAAATCATAAATTCGGCTGCGGCCAACTTTTATCGTTACACGCAAAGGCTACAAAACCATGTTCGGGCTTACAGCATTAAGCCCTCGTGGTTCCGAAACGAATTCTGTCAATGTGGTTGCTATGCGGAATCGAATATATTTGGTTTGTTGATCGAATACACAGAATGGCAGGCGCGTAGGAGCAATCTGTCTGGTACATGCTGTGAGCGCGACAGAAAGCGGCTGCGTTTGCGTCGTCTGTGAAACATCGCGCGCTTCGCAGTTAGCCAGCTGACCTGCTCCTAAGCGCCTCCCATTCTGCGTACAGTTCAACAAGCTGGATATCTTCCTACTTTTCGAAGCGGTTTTTAGATTTATCTGGTCATTTTCAGCTTGATTATGATGAGCTGGTCAGTAAGCCAAGATTTTTCACACCTCCGCTACAATATCAGCGTAATGCATTGGTGCGCGACATACTCTACGCGTTCATGCGAGAAGATGATCAAAAAGTTCGGAAGGTGGGTTCTTAAATAAATGGAAATCTTTTTCTTATCTTTCAATGCCGCTTTGGCATCGAATCAAGATCAAACTTGGAGTTTTTATTGGTTGACTTACTCATCGCTCGCGGCATTCAGACCTCAGAAGTTACACGAATCTCTGCGTATGTGAGGCACCTAATATTTTGCGAGGTGGGATTTGGATTTTGTAGTCTTTGCCTCCGTAGAGTGGAATGTCCATATCCAGATTGTATATTCGAAGCTTGAAGGCAGCGTTTACTATGAAAAAGCTGCCCGTTTTCCGGCAAAAGTGCAAGCTTTGGGTCCCTCTAAGAGGTTTAAGAACGGAAGTGCGACGAAAAACGGCCTGGAGGTGGGTGAAAATCTCGTGGACCAGTGAACTCATTGGATCACCCCGCCCCCTTCATATAACAGTTGTGCTGCCTTCTATCAGAGGAACAGGCACCGACTGTCCGAATATTTCTTATAGCGATGTCTGGTGAGGAAGGCTTACATGTCGACGGAAGGCGAGTTGGAGCATCAGCATTGATGGCAGTGAGGTGAGAATCGTCAGCAAGGACTTCAAGTTGAAGCGCGTTCTTTTGGACGTATTAAATAAATAAATAAAGTAGTTCATCTCTTTCATCAGGATCTAGGGTGGAGAACCAGGAAGGAGTGAGCATCAAAATCACCGGCCATGACATTTGATTGAGACGAGAGTACGGAGTGGATATTATTTAAAGGCAGCATATACGCTTGCAAACATGGTCGAGATATCAGCATAAATAGTTTTGAGAATGCCGCTCTACTCCGGCTGGCTTTTGAAAATGGAGGATTTCATTGGCATACAAACATGTAATATCCAGGTAAATCGATCTGTTTCTCTCGCGCACTCCCTTTTGATAGTGCTGTCACTCTCATTTATCACATGTTTTCTCAAGTTTAACTTTCCATTCTGTTACTCGAAGGGGTGTGAAAATACGGGCGTGCGAGATATGATTGCTCAAATTATGTCATTCTGGATGATTTTCAGCGCTTCAACCATCGTTGACGACATGGTACGGGCCGTGCGGGCCTATTTATGCTGATATCTCGACCATGTTTGCGAGCGTGTATGCTGCCTTTAAGACCCCGTCATAGTCGGCCGAAAGCCCGACTGAGCCGTCCTTTCTCGTTCTTTGGGATTATGAGTCGTCTTCTATCGTCTCTACTGATCATGCGATGTCCTACGCCGGCCGTAGTTGGTCGGCTGCTTGCCGATCGATTATGCTGGCATAATGCCGATATAATGAAGTGTGTTTCAGGATTATAACGCGAATTCACATCGAGGGGGAAGATTATTTGTGAATATTCACAATCTGCAACTTTTTGTCTCAACGTGAACTCGCTCACCTTCTTCGTTGTTTTCGATATTAACTTGGTGTTAACGTAAAAGTAGAAATTTGTCACATAGTGATCAAAGATCTATCGTACGAGGTCCTGAAAGAGATCTATCAGGAGCCTTTCTTCGAAAAGTGTTGACTATCACAGTACAGGCCGTTTAACAGTTTTCGAAGGTTAGCCCTAGTCATCTATTAAGACAGGAATTTTGTGAAAGACCTTTCGAGATAAAAGAAAAAATATTGGATGATATCATAGCACGTACATTAAGCGACATTTTGACGATCAACGCTCAAGGCACCAGAGGAAAACTCAAAGAATTTCATAAAACACGGGTGATTTTGTGGATTTGTTTTCCTGGACAACCCTTATAGAGGTTTCTCAAGTTTTTTTTTCCAAATTAAAAATTTCCAAACTTGAGGGTGTGGGCGCATGATTCTCGAAGTTATAGGGTGGGGGAGGCGCTTGAATTCGCGGAAGGGAGGATGCTGCGGCTCGCACCGACCGATTACGGCGCCATGCCTGACTCTGCTTGGTAGTCGACTCCACAGGTCCCCACGTCAGTCTTGGGTCCGGCATCTCGGACCCAAGACTTCTTGTTTGGTTACTTGAAAGGCTTCTCATTTGGTGAATAGTGTCGAATTCAAATAAAAAAAACATATTGTTGATCTGGAGAAGGCCCATATTCAATGCTAAAATGGCTCCTTGTTCGAAAAGCATCCGATTCGGTTAGGAAGTGCGAAAGTTGGCGTGGCAGGTATGCGACTTTGCTAGAGAATTACCAAATTCTTCTTATCACGTGCGTGGTTGGATTTGAAGAGGCTCTATCCTGGTATCAAAATTAACGGTTTAAGCGTAGAAGTGTTTTAAGTTCTATACTTTCTTTATTCGGGAGTGCACAAGCTCCCCTTTTCACCCACACACGCTGCTGCAGTAATGGACCACGGCAGCGTGGTCTGTGGTTAGCCCGTTCTCTCCCATCCCATGCTACTGGCATCGACTTTGGCATGACCACCGTCCAGCCGTCCGTATGACCGGCGATCATGCTCAGAGACGATGAGTTTTTTTCCATTTTTTTCTCTGCAGTTTTCAGTTGTTTTGGTGATAATTCAAATTTCATCGTCTTGGCTAAAGGTTAGGGTATACATGAAGCTTTGCAGAATCCGTCGTTCTACCGAGAAGTTGAGAAAACATCTGTTCTCTTTTTTCACCAAAAAAACTTTCTTTTTATACATTTATCTCCTGTTCCATATCCATGGGTCATTTACCCGCATCCCACTACGTCGACAATTAAATTATCACTGGAACAACATAAGACGGCAAAAAAGTTCAAAAACTCACCTCTGAGCATGATCGCCGGTCATGCGGACGAATGAACGGTGGTCATGCGAAAGTCGATGCCTGCCACATGGGGTGGGAGAGAATGGGCTCGTCACAGACGGAGCCGCAGTGCTGCATTACTGTAACAGCGAGTGCGGGTGAAAAGGGGAGTTTGTGCACTCCCGAATAAAGGCAGTGTATAATAATTAGCATACTATTTCCAGCTGGCTGTTCTGGGATGTGGTGCCTTGTCGTTGGAGAAATTCCTGCTGGCATTGATGGGTAGTATGGGCGTGGAGCGAGTGGTGTCGGTAGATATTGATGAGCATGAGATTGCTAAAGGATTGAAATTTCTCAAGTGAGGTAGAAGAGAGTTTTCTTTATTTAATGAAATCAAAAATTTCTATATTGAGGCTGTGTTAACGTAATGATTTTCAGCTCAGCAGCACGTCAATATGAAAATGTGATATGCAGTTCGAACGCATTGCCGGCACTGATTGAAGTGTACAAAGGTGAATTTTCATAGCTGTTCCTAAATTTCACTGTGTTGCTAGCAGATGCCTACTGACAGCTGCTCCTAAAGAAATTTCTTGGACGAACTATTCAAACAAGAACTCGGGTGGGTCGATGGTACTTGCAGCCTATATGAGCTGCGCATAAAGGACAGATCGTGTTCCGTGAAAGGCATACCTGGTCGACTGAAAACACTCAACTTCTGGGTGGTTGGTGAACACATAAGGGACGGGTTGCCGTGTATAAAAGATCAGCAAAGCAGGTCGAATGCGCTTCTTAAATTCATCGTACACGCAGTAGGCGCGCCTAATAACCGCGTCGGACCAGTTCAACAGCGGAATGAACGGTCTGGAACCATATCTGAGCAATAGAAGCCGGGTTCAATTTTAGACAGTTGATCGTATTCATTTGTGTTAAGGAGACATCCTGGAATATGACGAACGTCTGGCTGGTACCACATGTGTATGTTCTACAGAAGTGTAGGTTTTTTTCTTGCTTTGACTATGAGGGTAACAGTAGCTTGTAGCACAGTGTGATGCCGTGTCTTTCAGCGGTGATGTCTCCAGAAATCCGTGTCGCTCAGTGTAAGAAGTGGAGCGGTCGGCTGGGTCGAAATCCCGTTTTCCACGGTTCCTTGTAGCCATGGCTGACCGTACTGCTGCATACTTCACTGATCTTGGGTCTTCGGAGAAAACCCTTACCTCTGTGAATATGGATAAGAATGCGGTCATCGCGCACACTAGCAAAAGGGCGAGACGCCTGATTCATTTTGGGACGCGCAGCTGCCTCTAGACTCACTCTGAAAGACGTTACGAGCGTTTTTACAGCTTTGCGGAAAGGTAAGGGTGGTACCCCCATCAAATTTTTAGGGTGTTTCTTATTTTTTTCTTTATTCGATTTTGCTTAAAACGTATATAGGGCTAATCTGGGGTTCGCCTGTCGAAATTTTGAGGATGACTGTTGGTTACGGTAGGTAACATGCCATTTAAGAGGCAAAAAAAAACTACCTTAATAGCTTTAAAATGGACAAATGGACATCGAATTCGTATTCAGCACCTCAGACAACGCCCACATAGGAACTTTGAGACAAATCTGAGACTTTGACCAAACTTACGTATACCCACCGTAATCTACCGTAAGCTTTCAAAAATCGACGAACTGGCATCAGATTCGTGTTGAGCACCCTAAATAACTACCAGAAGAACGGTTTGTGCCACATCTGTCGTCACATTCCGGAAATCGTCGAAAGTCGATTTTGCCGTCAATTTTCTCTGTCGGTGGAAAGCTTTGAACAAAATTAGTCGAAAACTCTGGAAAAAACGACAAATGAACCCCAGATTCGTGACCAGTATCCCAAGTAACGCCCCAAGGCGAAAATTAAGTCAAATCTGGATCTGGAATAAGTCAAATCTTGATCTGGATCAGAATCTGGAATATTTTTCTTCAACGCTTTCTGTACCCGTAATTGATATAATTGAACGCTGAACCGAAGATCCGCAGAAGTCCAAAACGCTATCAGCCTGCAGAAAGTTCGGAAAATGTGCTTTCATTCAAACTTTGCCTAGGGAGCTTAGTTTGGGCGCTGAACACGACTATGAGGTCCGTTTTCGAATTCTCGTGAAATTAACGCGCCTTTCGGAGGGTATAATAGGTACGAAAATCAGAGAAAAAACGCCTATAACTTTTTTTTCAGAGTGACTCTAGACAGCTGCAAGGGGCATATCCGAACTCTACGCCGAAAAATGATTCTGGAATAGTACATTTAAATCAGATTGGCCAGTTTGGTCAATAGTAGTTTCCTTGTCAGTTCAGTACAAAAAAAACTAATGGACCTTGACTAATTGAGGATGTAGTAACCTTCTCCCTGTTTACTATTTCTGTTAAGGATAGAGCATATACCATTGGAGAATGCGACACGATATGTTCGTCATGTGCTTCTGAATGTTCAGCCGGAGCTGTTTATCATTTCGACGCCTAACCATGAATATAACGAAGCTTTTGGCATACCCATTGGCCAGTTTCGGCATGCAGATCATAAGTTCGAGTTTACAAGACAGGAATTCCGGAATTGGTAGGTTTTGAAGTGGATTTAGGCTTTCTCAGGTGTCGAAAATTTTTCAGTTTAGGTTATTCACCATACTGAGTGACTTCGAAACCACGTACGAATATATTGTGAAGTACGTAGGAAGTGCCCAAGGTATTCTTCGTGTTCAGTTTCAGAAATGCTTTTTGAAAAAAGGAATAATCTGAAGTGATTGTGTTTAGGCTTCGCACACCTTGGAGGAGCAACCCAGTTCGGAATAATTCGTCATAAGCAGAAGGAGCTTGTCACGAAGCTTCCTCATTCGCCCGGCATGCGGCCCTATAAAAAGGTTGGACTATCTGTCCTGGCTCATTCTAATTGAGATGAGTTACAGCACAATGATATAGGCTGGAGAGCTAGTTGCGAAGAATTCATTGTTCCCGTTGGAACGGGAAAAAGTGAAGGAGGCGTTTATACAATGGTTGGAGGATAATCCTCTGCTTCCAGGACGGTTAGTTAAAGTAAGTGGTATTCTTCATGTCATAATGTAGAGACAGTGCCCTTGTCTGCCGCGGAAATCTCACAGGGTATCGATGACTGGTCGCAATCTCGTTTCCAACGGGATTCGTATCACTTGTCCTTCCGGTGACGTTTTAAATCTATGTTTGTTGCTGCTGCGGAGTTCTCTGAACCGAGTAATGCCGCGTTTCCTCAGTTGGGCAGAATGGTAAGGGTAGGGTAGCTATCTATCAGTCAATTTTCAGGGTGTTCAGAAAAATTGTTTCCGATTTGGTTCAAATTTTTTCTAACCCCCAGAAATAAGTTTTGAGCCTAATCCGAAACAATTGTGCTTAACACCCTGAAAATTGTCTGGTGGGTGTGCCCTTACCTTAGCGCCGAACTGAGGAAACCCGCTTAACTCGGTTCAGAGAACTCCGCAGCAGCTACAAACATGTGTTTAAAAACGTCGTTGGAAGTACACATCAACTGGTATGAATTTCGTTGGAAACAGCGTGTGAGACCAGTTGTCGGTCTTTTGGCAGAACCGAAATAGTGCCCAGGCACAGGTGTTCCATAGTGGGTCTTTAACTCTTAACTAAAATAATGAATTTCAGAGTGCGATTGGGATGTTTTGGCGAGTATGCATGACGACAGTCATGAGTAGCATAGTGCTGCCGCCACCTTTGAAAGAGGGTCTCCACAAGAAGGCAATAGTGTGAGTTGAGACAATTGTTTTTTAGCGTTGTGTGTTCTCGTCGAAGAGCAAACTGCTCTTATCAGGGCGAGGTGAAATCGTTCAATTGATTGTCATGATCGTCGCGTTGCTCAGCGGGACCTGCAGCTGAATGAGGCTTACTCTTCCATATAGACAGTGCGTATCATAAGTATAGACGCACCCCCAAATAGGTCGTTATTGGGTCTGGGTCAAATTCGTCACGGAATGTATGGTTACCACCGAACTCGCCATGCCGAAAAACCGTAGTGCACGAAATTTCAGGGGTCTGAGTAAAAAAGCACGTAACTTTTGGCATCTAACCCCAAAATATGCTGTATCAAAAGTGTAGACGCACTTTCGAAAATCGGGTAGAAACACTACCCTTCTCGAAGAGGTCGCCCACCCCCCAACACCCCCCAACACCCACCCGGTCGATACGTATGTTTAAAATGATGGAGTGAGGTTGAAAAAATCACTCGATGTATCCAACTAGATACGACGATGATTACGTGGCCAACAGGATTGCACCTGTTCAGAGAAATAGTGAAGGAGAGTATGGTGAAGTAACGGAGGTAGCAGTAAGGTTAGCTTTCTAGTGATACGCAATGTTTTATCATCGACCCGCCCACCCGGTGATTTTCTCATCCACGTATTGCATGGATATCGACCGCGTCGGATACATCGAGTGATTTTCTCAACCTCACTCCATCAATTTAAACATACGTATCGACCGGGGGGGGGGGGATACACCGAGTGATTTTCTCAGCTTCACCTCACCATGTTGTTCATACGTATCGACCGGGTGGGTGTTGGGGGTGCGGGGGGGATACACCGAGTGATTTTTGCATCCCATTTCCAATGCATTCTGTGTGTATCGACCGGGCTGGAGACGTCGGCTCATCCAACTATGACCGGGGCCTGAATCGAGTGGGTATTGCCAACCCGAGATTAAAGGCAGCAGATACGCTCAAAAAAGTTGTTGAGATAACTACGTTTCTGAGGTAGCATGGCTCCTAGTAGACTGCTCACGCCGTTGGTAGCGACAAAAACGAGTCAAAAGTACTAAATATCAGCAATGCAAATCGAAAAATTTCTGCAACCCCGCCCCTGAGCTTCTGCAACCCCGCCCCAAATTACAAACTCGTCCAGATTGATAGTACTATTACGGTTGTTTTGGCTCGTTTTTGATGCTTCCAACGTGGTGCTCGTTCTAGTACAGGCTGTAAGAGTATATCGGCTTCTCTATCTCAACCGTTTTGTTGCTAATATTCGCTGTTTCAACCACGTGCCGTAAATCTCGTCCACTTTCACTTGATAACAAAATAACCGTTATTCCTCCATTTGCGCACAGTTTTCGTTCGTTTTTTCGTCAGTTCCCAATACAACCAGCTCCAAACCTTTGATTTATGTCATAAAATCGATACCATTTTTGAGCGTGTCTGCTGCCTTTAAGTGAGCAGCTTTACCGTTTTTCGAGGGAAGCCAACGGGCACCAGTGGGATTCTGACTTCTGAGGGAGCAAAGTGGTTTTCAGAAGTCCGAAGAAGCCGGTTGCTTAGAAGGTTCGAGGTATCGGTCGATTTGTTTCCAACTCGAAGCCTGCAACCAGTGCGATTCCAGCGGATTTTTGAATTCGGCTAGAAAGAACACGGTCTGCAGTCGAGGTTCGTAGAAAAAACATTGTTCGTCGTCGTCTCCGACCTGGTGCGTACCCTAATGACCCACCAGAAGGCGCTCGAGTGCTGCACGCCATGAAGATCACGGAAACGGATTTGTTCCAAAAGGGTACTTTCTCCTCTAGCCATGGTAGAGCATTTTTATGGGAATTTAGTGTGCTGATGAACTTCTCCTATAGGTGCGTGCTCTCTGCTTGTCGGCAAAGTTCATCAGTACACTAAATTTCCATAAAAATTCTACCATGGCTAGTGGCGAAAGTACCCGTTCGGAACAAATCCGTTGCCGTGATCTTCATGAAGTGCAGCACTCGAGCGTCTTTTAGTGGGTCATTAGGGTACGCACCAGGTCGGAGACGACGACGAACAATGCTTTTCTTCTGTGAACCGCGACTGCAGACCGTGTTCCTTCCAGCAGAAGTCGAAAAATCCGCTGGAATCGCACTGGTTGACCGATACCTCGAACCTTCTGAGCAACTGGCTTTTTCGGTCTTCCGAAAATCACTTTGCTCTCTCAGGAGTCAGAATATCACTGGTGGTCGTCGGCTTCCCTCGAAGAACGTTAGAGCTTCTCACTTAATCTCGAGTTGGTCATACTCACTCGATTCACCGCATGTAATTGAACTAGCTGGATCTAGAAAAGGCGGAGACCGCAAGGTGTTTGAAGTGTGAGATTTGAATACCTATCCCTACTAAAATTTGAGTCATAAGACCTTTTGGAGAAGGGTAGTGTTTCTACTCCATTTTCGGAAGTGCGTCTATACTTTTGATACAGCATATTTTGGGGTTAGATGCCAAAAGATGAGTTCTTTTCCACTCAGATCCGTGGAATGTTGTGTACTAGGGTTTTTCGGATTAGCGAGTTCGGTGGTAATCATACATTTCGTGACGAATCTGATCCAGACCCAATAACGATCCATTTGGAGGTGCGTCTATACTTATGATACGCTTTGTATAAGTGTAAGATGTGTGTGAGAGGTTTTCAGGGATGTGCTGAGATTCCAATGCAATGGGCTAGTGATCTATGAGACTTTTGGTGAGGAAATCTACTTGAGCATCCCGCATAATGTGACGAAGAAGGAACTCATTGATGTTATGACTTCGAAGAGGTCATGAATGTCCCATATTTTTGAAATTATCTACCATATTGTTCTGAATCGAGTCGTTTTATGGTTTTCTGAAGCTTTATTCCATAGTTTTATCGAGAATTGGAAATTTCCTTGTGACCTATATTATGTGCAGTTATGTGTTTTATTCCTGTATCATCTGTTTATTTCCTTCCATGTATATTCTGTTTTTGAACCTCGCGCAAGTGGATGGTTTATACTTCATTAGCAGCGCGACACGATATCGATTGAGATGGCGTAGCGGTGGAATCTTATCAAATCGCGCCGTGATGGAGGATCAACTCAGTTTAAAGTTTCAATTTTAGCTCAGACCCCTCCTGTCTTCATGACAGGCTTTACATATCCTCTGTAGAAAGTCGAAATCTCCAGAACTCAATGCGCTGCGTGTGGGCGCGATGCTGCTCCCTCTCTCTGCCATACGTTCTGTGGCTGTCTCTAACCTCCGCTCCGCACCAGCACGCGAAAGAACTACGGGATAGTTATGTTTTTACACTTCGTAGTTACCGATTTTGAACTTCCCAACTACTTTATTTGTATAGAATGAGATCTTATGGAGTGGGTCAATCCACGAATTTACCCTATGCTGGTACTGATGACACTATTGTGTTGTTGCGCATTAATATGCGTATCTATATTTATGATTATTTGTAATCTATCTACTCTTTAACGTTCAACCTTATTTGTGTTATTTCATTATTTATTCAAGTAGATTAGAATAAAATTCTGTTTTTACACGCCTTTTGGCTTAACAAATCGATTCATATAACAGTTTATTTAAAATGGCAAGCATATGAGCACATGTTTTATGTTGAGTTGATATGGATTCGAAGTAGCAAACGAGGTCGTTTGAATGTAGGTGGAGTGAGTTAGTTCGAAGTGGTAAGTTGAGGAAGTAGACTGATTAGGAGCTATACAGTAGCTTCAGTCCGAGGATTGCCAATGGAGTTTTCCAGCTCTTGAGCTCGTCGAAATTGAGCGCTTGCGAACATTGCTGAAATTGAATCTTTCAAGTGAACATATTTACTAATACGAGTTGGTTCCGTGGCATAAGGCCGATTTGCACATGGCTCATGGAGCCTGCGGGTAATGCGCGGGTGGGCGCGTTGCGTTCGGTTGGAGGAATATTGATTGCCGGTCACAGACCGCTTCCGAATCGACTTCACCTGATAACGAAGCTGTACAGTTACGTCGGAAATTCTAGTCCAACTCGCCGAGACTCCGACTGGTCATTAGGCGGCGTTCAGAGTTTTCGCGGGGCGACACGATTGTTCATGTCAGTGCGATGCTAAAATCGCGTCGCGCAGGTTATAAAGTGTGAACGCTGCGTTAGCGCTGGGCGACTACGCGAAATTGCGTACGTAAGCACGCAATTCCTCGTAAACACGCAACTATATTTTTGCATGCGATCCTAGATATGGGCATTTCATTCCTTTCATTGTTAGATTTGGTTGTGTTTTTGAAGAAAAAAAAACTTTGAAGAAAAGCAGCAACGAGTTTGCCATCGCGCGATGTCCATCGCGTTGCATTGTAGGGCGACGCGATGGTCGTTGTGCGAAGGCGATTCGCGCGTCATTTTGAATGTATCGCGCGTCTTCACTGTGAACACAGCGATGGCGCGACGCGATCTCGCGTGATCGATGCGTAGGTTGATTATAAATAACGTCGCGTTGCATTGCAGGGCGACGCGTGGTCGTTGCGCGAAGGCGAATCGCGCGTCATTTTGAATGTATCGCGCCTCTGCACTGTGAACACTCAGCGACGGCGCGACGCGATCTCGCGCGATCGATGCGTAGGTTGACTATAACATCGCGCCGCGAATGAACTGAACGCCGTCTTACGCATGCGCGAGCGCGAATTTCGGAATACTCGAATACCCTCCTAGTTGAATATTTACGGTCAACTCTTAGAATAAACTCCATATCGACTTGAACGAAAGTGGTAAGTTTGAAGAAGTTATATTCGAAAACGGAGAAGTCGAAAACTGGTATTTCGAACATTTTCGGAAATCGAATGTTGGGAAACTTGAAAAGCGACTCAGTCGAAAATCTACTCGATCGAGAAAATATCCAAGGAGCAATGTATGAGTGATACGAGCGGGCGTAGCGTTGAAGTACGAATGGCCTGACGCCACACACGCGCTTGACGCATGAGTGGCCCGACACCACGCTCGCGCGGGACGCGCGTAGAAAATACTCATACTACAACGCCAGGTCCGCGCGTGAGACGCTGCCCTTGAGAAGTATAAGTAGCGCCTTATGTCGTAGGCCCTTCTCTTCTCTGACACGGTCTATTGATCGCGCCCTTGATGGTGCAGTATGGCGTTCGATTATGTGCAGATGTGCGTGAGCGCAGCAGGACGCGGCAGAGATAGAAAAGCGTCAGAGATGTGAAGAGTGGGCTGTCACCAGCATGTGTCCTTCAATCACGCCCCTCCGCTCCTCTTAGTTTCTCTCCACGCTTTTTGCTTCTTGAACACAGTACCATCACCACCGCAGGGTGGTGGTCGCTCGGCGACATTTATATTTTCCTCAACTGCAGCGCGCTATGGGCGTCACGCGCATGCGTAACGTTGGAGTATGGATACTTTGCCAGCGCGTCATGCGCTCGCCGAGACTACGAATATCAAAGCGGCGGCACTATATCGGAGCGGATTAAAGTGGAATTCGAGTTTGTCGAGTATGCAAAAACTGTACACGCGTTCACTATCATGGTAGCAGAAGATAATACTGAGATTGATTATAATAGAACGGAACGGAATTAATGATGGATCAATAATGAAAATGATGAAAAAGTCGTTATGGCCGTCGCCGCCATGGCGGAGCGGGCGCCACGCGCGGGCGTGGCGTCAGGCTACCCATACTCCAACGCCGCACCCGCGTGTGAGGCGCTGGTGTTTAGGAGTATCAATTTGGCCTTAGATGACCAAAGGATGCAGGCGCGAGAGGATTTCGAACGTAGCTTTGCCGCCCTCTTCGTGTATTCGAGTACGGAGCCGACCATTCGGGCCTTTGCTTTTGACCGCTTATGCAATACTCTCATGCATGACGTACGTATTATACTTGTTCCGAATCGAATAATCGGATGAGTATCCGACTGTTTCAGTCGGATAAAAAAGTCGACTTTTTATTCGACAAGTCGGTTATTCGAAAAAGTGCGATATCCGACTACAGTCGAAAAGTCGAATATTCGAAAAAGTGCGATATCCGACTACAGTCGAAAAGTCGAATATTCGAAAAAGGGCGATATCCGACTACAGTCGAAAAGTCGAATATTCGAAAAAGGGTGATATCCGACTACAGTCGAAAAGTCGAATATTCGAAAAGGTGTGATATCCGACTACAGTCGAAAAGTCGAATATTCGAACATGTGCAATATCCGACTATAGTCGAAAAGTCGGATATTCGAAATAAATTCCATCTGGAACAAGTGTACTGCATAGTTTACATGTTCCGAATCGAATAATCGGACGAATATCCGACTGTTTCAGTCGGATAAAAAAGTCGACTTTTTATTCGAAAAGTCGAATATCCGAAAAAGTGCGATATCCGACTACAGTCGAAAAGTCGAATATTCGAAAAAGGGCGATATCCGACTACAGGCGAAAAGTCGAATATTCGAAAAAGGGTGATATCCGACTACAGTCGAAAAGTCGAATATTCGAAAAGGTGTGATATCCGACTACAGTCGAAAAGTCGAATATTCGGAAATGTGCAATATCCGACTATAGTCGAAAAGTCGAATATTCGAAAATGTGCAATATCCGACTATAGTCGAAAAGTCGGATATTCGAAATAAATTCCATCTGGAACAAGTATAGTACGTATGAATCAAATTGTGATCGCAAGAACTTTCAAAACAAGTTACTAGCGACTTGGGCGAGTCGAATCAAGTTGCATGCTGATTAAACGGAGGAGCTCAACAGGGATTCGAATCATGAACGATAAACACTGTGCTACAGTTGGGTTTGGTGCGAAAATATCGCGCAATCTTCGGAGACAAACCCTACTGTAGCCAAAGGCTTGCGTTCATAAATCCCTGCTCAGGTGACTACAATACCGTTAAAGAATTTTCATACAGGTTTCGCGCGACTTTAGAGCAAATTACTTACCGGCTCACAGCAACTTATGGCATTTATTCTGTGAGTAATCGTTTTATGTTGCTTTCTTGCTCGTAGTTTCATGCTATCTACATTTTTTTAAACTGTATCTTTACATAAAATAATAGGCAAAACATTTTACTTGCCAAGCAAACACAGTAAGTTGCATGAAGCCTTCAAATATGGTTAGGTCCGTAGCTTGTTTCCTTAAGAATGAACATTTAAATTCAAATCGCGACTGGCGTGGCGGTTTAAATTTCACCAGCGGCCGGCTGGTAAATACCAGTCAGCCGCCGGCGAGATATAAACCGTCTCGCCAACCGCGGATTGAATTTAAATGTTTTTTCTTGAGGAAACAAGCTACGGACCTAACTATATGTGACTTAATCCGAAAGTCCTTAGCGTAAGCTTATGATTTAGCGAGTATGTAACTTTATGGTTAGATCCGCGGCCTGTTTCCTCTAGAAAAAACGTGTAAATTCAAACCGCGGCTGGCGTGGCGGTTTAAATCTAAATCTCTGAGGATGAACCCGCCGCGCCAGCCGCGGTTTGAATTTAAACGTTTTTTTCTTGAGGACACAGACCACGGACCTAACTATACCTTAAATATAGCGGTATAGAGCTTCGGGGAACCGCTAAGCCTCTTTCATTGTGTGCCGTCCGACGTTGGATGACTCCTTATCAAATGTGATAATCTAAGATAGACAAGATGGATAGGGTAGGGTAGATAGAGTTCGCGCAATAATTCTAGTCTGATGAATGGATGGGGCTGCAACGGTAGATCACCGCGCGCGAATCGAAACCTCATTCTCCAGTGAGGCCGCCAACCCCGCACGGCCAGCCGCCTAGTCCATGCGTCAGACAAAATCGAAGACGGGAGCCATAGTAGATGTTTCACATTCGATAACGAGTCGTCCGAAGTCGGTCGGCCAACTGTGAAAGAGGCTTAAAGGCAAGGTCCGGTCAAATTTTGACACTACCGAAATTTGGGTTAAATAGATTGGGCTTGCCTAGCTGAATATCGTCTGAACGTTTCACGAACTCTGAGTCCTTAGTTTTGGAGAAAACAGCCTCGAAGTCAGGGATTACGGTATTTACAGCATGATAATCATGGCTGGAATGACCGATATTTACACTGCAGTTTTGAAGAATGCATGGACGACCGCTAAATTATGGACGATGGCCACACTTTTCTGACTTTTCTGACACAGCGGTTGACGGAAGCTGCTGGAATTACTTGAAGAAGACCGGTTTTTACGCAGTTTTCGCATGTTCCTTGGGACTACCTGTAGCAAGAGCACCGATTCAGCGGGAAATTTCAAATTCGAAATTCCGCCCGGACCCTGCCTTTAAGGCCCCGGTCAGACTTCGTCGAAAAACCTGCTGAGACCGACTGAATCCGAATGAGTCCGGGGTGGAAAAACCTGCTGAGTCCGGTTGCCCCCAGCGCCAACCAACTCCTCTGCGAAACACGCAATTGATAGTGACGATTATCACCTGAGCTGTGAATCGGAACGTGTTTGGTGGCTGATTTTTCTTGTTTTCAACATCTGATTTCCGTATCAGCAGCAGGTAGGGCAGAGCGCAGACGACGAGAGTCGAGATACGGCGGGACTCGGCAGGTAAAAAAAAATTCACCCAAATCACAGGAGAAACTCCTATATCGACCGGGTGGGGTGAGGATGATTTCGGTGGGACTCAGTGGGACTCAGTCGGTGCATTGGCCCCGCCCTTGTACGCTAGAGTGTTGCCCGAATATTCGTTTATTCGAATAATATTCGAATATTCGAATATTCAAAGAAGTGGATTATTCGGCTTATTCGAATATTCAGCACGAATAATTTGAACATTCGACAAGATCGCACACCATTTTGCCCTGATTTTACATTTCAAACATCTTAGCGTAGTGACTACTAATTTCTCACAAATCTTCGGTACCTCATAACATAAAGTTACTGTGCTTATCTGGGTAAATTCCATTCCGCAATTGCGTCTCGACACGCTTTGCGTCCTCATGCGCTCGAGTCAATCGAGTTTCCAGCTCCAAAGCCGGCACGATATGGTTTTTTTATGCAGTTTTCTTCAATTTTGTTTAGTTTCCAGTTTCTAAAACCCACCTAGAGTCAACAGATCCGCAGCTGCGGCGCTGGAAACTCTTCTGACTCGAAAGCGCGCGGCCGCAAAGCGTGTCGAGACGCAATTGCGGACCGGAGTTTGACCCAGATAAGCACATTATAGCAGGTATTTCCAATATATTAAATCGCTCGTAGGATTTTATCAAAACGCTAGAAATGCCCATTTCACCTTTAGTTATAGAGAAAAGTCTGAATCTTGAGCGGCTCATAAGTATAGCAACACTTGAGCAACAGTGTATTTTCATGAAACTGGTTTGAGGTGATGCTATCTGTCTGCTTTCCCGGTGAACTTCACCTGAATTCTGACGCAAAAGCCCAACACTGCCAATGCGTAGGTAGATGCCTCCGAGGGCGCGGCCTGAAACGCCGCCCCATTCCATGTAGCCAGAATTTAGGGGTTTTATCTATGATAGCTAAAACCTGCATATTTTTGTGTCGAGGCTACAAGGGTGCAAATTCTGCGCGTAATCTACGTAAAAACGAAGGCTAAATTCGAAACATTGATCTCACTGTCGCTAAACCCGTATATTCTCGCTATAAAATTGTAGCAAGAATCTACGGATTTAGCGACAGCCTGTGTTGTAATGCAATCTTAAACCCGCGCTGGCTACGCGGAACGCTGGGATGCCGTTCGAACAGTGTTGGCCCAGTCAACTCACAGAGGGCTTACTTGAAAGTCTGTGGATGGTCGTGGAGGGTGACCCCGTGTCGCTCTCTGGAAGACCTTCTCAGAAAAATTAAAACAAGTTACTTGTAACATAAAAGGCCGAAAACAAGTTACTTGTAACATATCTGAGCCGATGTAAGTTACTTGCGACTTATCCTAGGCCATTTAAGTTACATGTAACATATCGGTGGGATACTGCGTGCGCTGCGCCTCCGATATGTTACATGTAACTTAAATGACTTGAGATAAGTCGCAAGTAACTTAAATCAGCTTAGATATGTTACAAGTAAATTAATTTCAGTTTCTGAGAGGGTACTGCGTGCAGTGCGCCTCAGATATGTTACATGTAACTTAAATGGCACATTTTAAGTAGCAAGTAACTTAAATCGACCAAGAAGATATTTCCAAGGCTGATGTACGACGCACTCACGTGGTCAGCCATACGACTGGCGTTGCTGTTGGTTCAATTACCCAAGTTTGAGGCACTTGACCCCATACCAGCAGGGAAGGTCCTGCACAGCTTTCTTCTGGCGCAGTGTGTGGCCTGGGACGCGCCCTCTGCGTCGCGTGTCGTCTGCGTCACGTGATGGCCACCCATAGTGAAAATTCAAATGTAAGTTACATGTAACATAAGTGTAACTTACATGTAATATAAATGTAAGTTACATGTAACATAAATGTATGTTACATGTAATATAAATTTATGTTACATGTAATATAAATGTAAGTTACTTGAGACATTCAAGTAAGTTACATTTATATTACAAGTTACTTGTTTTGATTTTTCTGAGTTGGCGAGGATATTTTTGGCCGCTGGGAAGGTGCATGCGGTGAGGAAGAAACGGCGTTGCGGTCGATCCCAGAGAGGATCGCCTTTCTAGTACGGATCGGGACTTATTGAGTCGATCGACCGAGGGCTCTATCGAGAATTCACGTAGATTATGCGGGCGCTGTAGCTAAAATTTCACCATTTGAGGTTAAACTTTCCGTAATTTACGTAAATTCTCGTGTAAAAATTAGACTAGATGACTCCGAAACCCTGGGCAACTCCGGTTTCCGTGTGAGGCATCTAGCTACGCGCTGGCAGAGAAGTTCTCTCCTTCCATAATGCTGGACGTGGAATTCCATGGTTTCCAGCCACCTAGGACGAATAGCTGGAAGTAGTATCCAGTTCGCGCCAGATCCTGAGCCACTCAACGTCTGTTGTCGCCCAGACGTCTCATGGAACTGGGAAGCGAAATATTACACGGCGAGTTCCCAGTGACATGGTGTCGGTCTCAACGAGTAACTGCGAGTTGTCGCTGAGTTTTTTCGAATTGTCGCTGAGATTCCGGAGTAGGGCACGGCTAAGCAGCACTAGGAAGTTCGCCATCGCATAAACCGCGCATAACTCAACTGAATTCAACTAGGCTAAACCAAACTAGACCGAAGCAGACCACAAATTTGGCGGCAATTTAGCGGGTATTTTGCGGCTATTTCACGGCGAGCATTATTTGGCGACTATTTCGCAGCCAGCATTATTTATCGGCTATTTCACGACTATTACTCGGGAAAAAGGCATTTTGCGTCTGTTTCGCGGCTATTTCTCGGCCAAAACTCAGAGTACACGCTTGTAAACGTGGTTGAGGTAACCACGGAAATATAATGGTATGGCTCAGAACACAACGCCTACGCATTTTGAAGCGTCAAAAACGACCCATGATCACGCTACACGTGTGAGAAGTTGGCCCCGCCCCCGTATCTGCCCGCCCTTGAATTTGCGTCCTCCTCCAAAAAAGGGGTTCTGGGCCATTCCCACCATCGGCGACGCTTGTGGGTGGTACAATGAGTACAATAAGTGAGCCATACACATCGACAATGGTGGGAATGGCCCAGCACTCCTGTTTGGGGAGGACGCAAATACAGGTGCGGGGCCGACTCCTCAGTCGTGTAGCGTCACTTGTGGTCGTTTTTGACGCTTCAGAATGCGTAGGCGTTGTATTCTGAGCCATGCCATTCAACTTCCGTAGTTAGTATCTCAACCACGTTTACGAGCGTGTATGCTGAGCTTAAGTGATAAGAGTGCAGCCGGTTCAGTTACCCAAGTATGCAGTACATTGGCCCCGCCCAGCATCTGGAAGCCCTGCCCATCCGGTGGCGGCCTCAGTGGAGGTTGGGCGACCCAGCCGCGACGCGTGGGTCTACCGATTACGCTTCGTGTCGGTGTGTCGACCGCGACGCGTGTCGGTTTGCTGACCGCGATGCGTACCTATGTGCCGACCGCGACGCGGGTCGGTGCAAAGTAGTTCCTAAGCCACATAAAAGTCTTGCTGGATGTGAACCGCTGCTAAATAGGCCGCTAAACGTGACAGGTCAAAATGTCAACAGACCGACAATAGGCGGACGTCGCTGGGCTACGGGCAGTTGTCAGGCTTACAATGCGAGCGATTTGAGTTGTCAAGAGGGTGCAGTTTATGAAATGACAACTTCTCAGCCTGTTGTCGACGCCTCAGTTTGCCCGAGCGGATTGGAGGGGATAGTACGCAATAGTGTTCCCCAAATCTTCGTTTATTCGAATAATATTCGAATAACCCGAATATTCGAATATTCAAGGAAGTGGATTATTCGGGTTATTCGATTAATCGAATAATCAAAGAAGTGAAATATTCGTTTATTCGAATAATCGAATATTCGAAGAAGTGAAATATTCGAATTACATATTCGTTTATTCGAATATTCAAAAAAAATTATTCGTTCCAACACTCTATTGTACGCATGAGAACCATCAGTATCGACCGGGGGGATTGCGGTGGGCATCAGACGGTCACAGTCTGACTAAGTAGGTTGATTTTCTTGCACCCATTTCCCACGAATTCGGTGCGTATCGACCCGGTGGGACTCAGTAGATCCACCGACTATGACGGGGGCGTTAGGCTTCTCACGTTTAAGCATGCCTGTCGAAGTGACGAAACATGTTCACCTGCAATTACCTGTCTCAAAACGTTTGATAGATACGTTTAATTTGTTTAGGAGCAGAACGGTTCCCCGAAGCTCCACAGTCGCACTCCCTTAAAGGCAGCATACACGCTCAAAAATGATATCAATTTTATGGAATGAATCGAAGGTCTGAAGGTGTTAGTATTCAAAAATAACGAAAAAACCGAAAAAAATTCGACTGGAATGAAGATATAACGGTTCGTTCTATATTGGTCCAAAAGTGGACGAGTTGTACCGCATTCGCTGAAATAGCGGAGCTAGCGACAAATTTCTTGGGATAACGACGCTTATGTACTCGTACAGACCTGTCTGGAACGCTTACGCCCTTAGAAGCCTGAAAAGTAATCCAAAATGACCGTAATCGAGCATTGAACATTTGTGTTGGAGGGCGGAGCCCGTATCGATGGGCGGAGAAAGGATGATTTTGTGGCTCAATACGGCTCAACTACGGTCATTTTAACTCGTTTTTGACGCATGCTAGTTCGTGAGGGCTCTTTTGGGGCTGCACGACCCCACTAATGTAGTTATCTCGACAACTTTTGCGAGCGTGTCTGCTGCCTTTAACTATTCTACCCTCTAGTTGTAGAATACACTGTTTTAAGGATATGGTTGCAAGTAACTAGGGTGCTTCCAAGAAAAATATCCTCTACGTGAAGTTCAATCCCACTTCGAAATTCTCGCGACGTAGGGTTCAACTTCTTCCGGAGTACTCTCAGAAACAGTTTGACTTCGTAATAGTTGATTGTCTGAAGCTTCCAAGTGTCCTACTTTAAGGTCGCTAGCAACTTGTTTTTGAGAAGTTGTACAGGTGAAAGTATTCTGTGGTACCTCTGATTTAGGGCTTCACAGTCATACCTGCTCTTTTGCGCCTCCGGTTCATGCGATCCCTGTCAATGATATCTTGTTTGATTAGTATATAGTACAGTGAGAAGAAGAAGAATATGGCCAGTAGGGTTGCTAGTATTTGTTGAATAGCGGCTACAAGCCGACCGGGTTTTGCCATGAGATCAGTATGAAATGCTGGGCTACCGAAAATATGGTTAACCGGTGTGATGCTCGCTGATAGTGGTGGATAAGCTTCCATGTCAGGAGGAGATGAGCTTCAGTTTCATGAGGTTGGACTCTCTAGGATCGTTGATGCAATAGCGGAACGTTGTAGCAACAACATGCTTACAGTGTAGGGGCTGGCATGCGTCTGCTGCCCATGCTTCGCTGGACTGGTGTTGGTGGAAAAAAGAAGAACTTATTGGCCAACCGGTTCGGACACTCAAATCCTTCAAACCCTTTGAATGTCCGACCCGGTTGGTCAGTAAGTAGTAGTAGTGTAGTATATCTAGAAGAACTTATAGGTCAACCGGTTCGAACACTCAAAGTATCCGAAGGATTTGAGTGTCCGAACCGGTTGGCCAATAAGTTCTTCTGTGGAAAAAGACGTGGCAGTCAAGAATTGTATGTACTTCCAAGCACCTACTCTGAGAGTTTTGAACGAAAAAACAACGAAATGCCTGCTTGCCGCGCAATAGCCGGAAAACAGCCATCAAATAATGCTCGCAGCGAAATAGCCGAAAAATAGCCGCTAAGTATTAGCCGAGAAATAAAGCTCTTCAGGTAGGTATACAGTGCATCCCAGAGGCATGATCCAGATGTCAACACCTCCGTCGGCTCAATTACTCAAGTCTGAGGCACTTGGATCTCGTTCAGCCTCTGGAGGCCCCTCCCAACTTTCTGGCGGCCCCGAATGGTGGCTCGGCGGGTCGACAACGGTCGCCTTTTGATTACTTTTGATTAATCGTGTTCAGCGCCCAAAGCAACCCCTCTGAGCAGAGTTTGGGGTGCTGATCACAAATCTTAGGTTTGTGGGTCGTTTTTCCAGAGTATTCGACTAAACTCAATCTAAGCTTCCAACAGGGGAGAGAAATTTGAAGGCAATATCGACTCTTGACGATTTCCGGAATCTGATAACAGATGCGACTCAAATCGTTTCTCTGGGGGCTATTTGGAGTGCCCAACACGGAATTGAAAGTCCTTTGACGTTGCCAAGACTCGCGTTGCGACGCTGAATGTCGGCACGTTGTCAGGCCGCTCGAACAAATTGGCTGTCGCTTTGGAGCGTAGACGTATTGATCTCTGTGCGGTGCAAGAGACGAGATGGTCGGGTAGTAAGTTCAAGGACATCGGCAGAGGCTTCAAGGTCCTGTATCATGGCAGTCCTAGGACCACTAACTGCAATGGCGTTGTCGTGTCTGATGGCTTCCGTGACGCGATTGCCGAAGTGTGTCGTTTTGACGATCGTTTGATGAAGATTGTCATTGTCAGTGAGGATCAACGAGTCCATTTCTTCTCGGTGTATGCCCAGCAGACGGGTTGTTCTGAGCTAGTGAAAAACGATTTCTGGATGATGCTCGATGAAAAGACCGCCGAGGTGCCACCAGAAGATGTTGTTGTTGTTGCGGGTGATATGAACGGCCACGTCGGAGAAACGAGTCAAGGCTATAGTTGCCACAGAGGGTTCGATTTCGGCCCAAGGAACACCGATGGCGAACGCATTCTCGACTATGCCGACTCACATGACTTAGTCATTGTGAACACGAAGTTTCGAGAGCGCCAATCCCGCCTTGTCACTTATTACAGTGGCAGCAGCATGACTTAAATCAACTTTTTGCTTGTGCGGCGTCGCGACGAGAAGATGGTCACAGATGCTAAGGTCGTGCGGTACGAGACAGTCGCTACACAACATCGACCGCCGCTGATCTGCACGATAGGCATTATGCCGCCGAAACATAAGATTGGTGAACGGTGCGAATCACCTCGAATAAAGTGGTGGCGTCTGAAGGAAAGAGAAGCTGCCGTTATTTCACGAGTTCAGCTAGGGCCCGCTACGACTGTGTGCGAATCTTGGCAGAAGGCAGTCAAATCAATGATTGATTCGGCACGGTCCGAACCCGGGGTAACGAAGCTCGGGCGGCGGAAGATTGATAAAGAAACGTGGCTCTGGACAGATGACGTGCGAATGACGGTCCAAGAGAAGAAGAAAGTGTACCACACTTTCTTGGCTAATAAGACGGTCTGGCAGAAATATTGTGATGCGAAGAAGTCTGTCAAAAGGGCCGTCGCGAAAGCCAAGGCGGCGCACTACGGAGACCTGTATGAGAAGCTAGATACGCGTGACGGTGAACGTCTTGTGTATCGACTTGCGAAATCCCGTCAGCGTGGTACCGGAGACATTGAGAAGTTTCACGGTGTTAATGACGATCATGGTCAGCTGCTTATGGACCGTGGTAAGGTGATGAGGAGGTGGCGCGACTATTTCGAGAAAGCGACGGAAGAATTCCCCATCCTCCCATCCCTAAACACCCACCTACTAGCGGTCCTGTCCAGCTTATCACCACCGAAGAAGTGAAGATGGCGTTGGGACGTATGAGGCCGGGAAAGGTGACGGGGCCAGACGATCTGGCGGCAGAGATGTGGAAATCACGATGCTGGGATTCCACTGAATGGCTTGCACAATTCTTCAACCGGGTCGTTGCAGAAAAGAAAGCGCCCAAGGACTGGCAACCAAGCATGACCAATCCGATTTGGAAGAAGAAAGGGAGTTCAGCGGATTGTGCAAATTACCGTCCAATACGTTTACTGTCTCACACCATGAAAGTGTTTGAGCGCATTATCGATCGTCGAATCCGTGAAATCGTCGAGATCACGAGCAATCAGTGTGGCTTTGTCACCAATTGTGGCACGACGGACGCCATCCACGCTGCACGACTACTGGTTGAGAAACACCGCGAGAAACAGAAACCACTTCATCTTGCTTTTCTCGATCTAGAGAAGGCGTTTGACCGAGTTCCGCATGACGTAATCTGGTTTGCATTACTGGGCACGGTGTCCCAGAAGAGCTCATAGACTGGATCAAGGTTCTCTACACTGATCCAAGAAGTCGGGTCCAAGCTGCTGCTGGAGCTTCGTCCGAATTTCTCATCTCCGTTGGCGTGCACCTGGGATCTGCTTTGTCTCCCCTTCTATTTATCGTCGTGATGGATAATATCACAAGATACCTGCAAAGACCAGCGCAATGGACGCTTTTGTATGCGGATGATGTGATGCTCGCAGCTGAAGATAAATTGGATCTCGAGCGACAGGTGCAGAACTGGAGTGACCGATTGGCTCGATTCGGGCTCCGCCTCAACGTTAGGAAGACTTAGTATCTGACTACGGATAGGAGTGAGCGTGCCTCCATCAAGATTGATGATACCGAGCTTTTTCGCGTTGACGTCTTCGAGTACCTTGGTTCGATGATTACATCTGACTGCAGTCTAGATAGTGAGGTCAACACTAAGGTCAGCGCTGCGTGGTTGAAATGGCTGTCAGCGACATGAGTGCTATGCAACAGGAGGATGCCCCATCGCCTAAAGTCGAAGTTTTACCGAACTGTGGTCCGGCCTGTTGCGCTGTATGCAGCAGAGTGCTGGCATGCTACCAAGAAGCAGAGCGAAGGCTTGGTGTAATGGAGGCGAAAATGCTACGTTGGACAGCGGGTGTCACTCGCTTGGACCACGTTACGAACGACGACATCAGGAAGCGTTTTGGTGTTGCTCCTATTGTCGAGAAGCTGCGTGAATCTCGATTGCGATGGTATGGGCACGTTCTTCGCGCTGGAAGTAATACTGTATGCAAGACTGGGCTTACCCTTGACGTGCCTGGAAGGAGACCCAAAGGACGGTCAAGGCAGCGGTGGCTTGACAGCTGCACACCGATTTGAGAATAGCCGGCGTGCACCCTGATCAGGTTCAGGACAGGGAAAAATGGCGCCAGCGCATAAGAAAGGCGGACCCCGCATTGGAGCGGGACGAACGCTAAAGAAGAAGAAGAACACGAATGTGATGTCAGTTTATCGATTTTTGACAGCTTACGGTAGATTACGGTGGGTATATTGTAGTCTGGTCAAAGTCTCAGACTTGATTCAAAATTTCTATGCGGAGCTTATTTGGGGTGCCGGATATGACGTCGATGTCCTTTTGTCGATTTCCGAATTAATAAGTTAGGTTTTGCTCCCTAAATAGCATGGCGGCTACCTTAACCTACAGTGAACATCAGAATTCCGGCAATAGGACCCCCGATTCGTGTTCAGCACCTCAGATTACCCACTGTATTAGAGGCACGGTCCAAGCTCGTGGGTAAAATTTGATTTTATGCTCCTGCCGTTGTGTGTAGCAACCCTGCGATAGGCTGAATCTCAACTCTTCAGAATGAGCGAGAAAAATCGAGCACCCGTTCCCTCCGCCTCGAAAATCAGCACCCATTTGCTGCGCCCACTCAAGGGCTTTCGAGCTCAGTAGGGACGAGACACGCCATGGATTTTGGTGATCAGAATCTAAGTTCTTCCTTTTGATACTGGTATCTCTTTACAATGTAGTCTGCTCCAGTGCGATGAGTGTGAATGAGAAGAAAAAATAAGCCCCAGACAACTCGTCCCCGAAATTCTTGTAGATTTAATTCACAACATTTGAGGGGCCATGACTCCATTCACAGTGGGTTCTGAGCGATTTTGGAGAGACCATTGTGAACAGCGCGAAATTCTCTTCAATACAAGCAGTAAAATTCAAAACCGATTCTGAGGTTGGACTGTGCCTTTAAGCAAAATGCGGGAAATTTTTTCAAAACACCCACCCTATAAATTCCCTGCACTCCAGCTTACCCCTACATACATGTTTGTCTAAGGCAGGGTCCACGATAAAAACCATGACTGTTTTTTTGGTGGAGATCGGCAGCTGCGGGGCCTTACGCAATCCTAATGTTGAAAAAAAAAACTAAGAAAAATGAGCTCGGAACGGTCCCCTACGGCCCCAAAGCTGACACCCGTCAGCTCGTCACACCCAGATGCACTATCCACGCCCACCGACGTGAACAAATGAATGCTCGAGATTGTGAGACGAACCATGATTTCCGATCAATAGCCCCGTTCTTCCCTTCATTCTCGACTTCTCTCTTTACTCAGGGGCCGGATTCATCAACGAAATTTGGGGTAATTTATACCACGAGTTTAATTAACTCCACTCCATACCCCAAAATAAACCCCAAATACCCCCCGGATACTCCCATATATACCCCAAAAATTGGGGTTTATTTTTTGATGAATCGCAAAAATTTACCCCACGGAGTAAATTATACCCTAAAACCACGGTTTTATCGTTGATGAATCCGGCCCCAGGTCAGCTCGCATACATCGGCTGCAGAAGACGGATGTTACAAGCCTCGGACAACCCGTCCACAATGCTTCCCTTGCTGAATTTCGAAGGACCATAACTCCGTTCCTAGAAGGTCTTGTACGATTCCAAAAACATCATTTTAATCAGCATGGGACAGTCTTCAAGATAGGCGGAAAAGCAGAAAAACGATTCTTATCGTGAACACTGCCTTTAAACAAAATCCGGAAAATTTTCCAAGAACACCCTAGAAACTCCATCGGAAGTCGTTTCCTTACCTTTTCGCGAAGCTTTAAAAACGCTCATAACTTTTTTTCAGAGCGAGTCTAGGCAGCTGCGATAAGCATATTCGTACTTTACGTTCAAAAATAGTTCTAGAAAAGCGCATTGCCTGTGGAATGGCCGGTTTGACTTAGAGGCAGTGTTCAAGTTAATCTTCGATTTTGAGATTAATCGCTAAATGGATTATTTGGCCCCCGAGTAGAATTGAAATGGTGAAGAAACCGAGAAAAACGCACCAGAAGGGCACGAAATCCTCAAGTATCAGCCCGCCTCTTAAGTATCAATAGAACTGTTCGTTGTGACAATGAAATCTTTTTTGGACCCGTCTTTTGCAATTCTCCATTCTGTGTTGCTCCGTTCTTTCCTTCGGGCCCTAACTAATACTGTTTTGCCCAAAATATTCTTCCATTTTCGATTAGTCCCATTTTTTACCGGTGACAATCAACGTGAACACGTTCATCCAACCGGACAACTAGTCCAGGCCATAGAATAATGTCACTGAAATAAGACGAATTAGTGCGTTTCTTGCCGTTTCTTTGTGAACACTTGGTTGCCAACGCATTGTTTTGAGTGGAAGACTTGAAAAGGAGAATCATCGTGAACACCGCCTTTAACGGAGTTACACTGTGAGCTGACGGTGGTGTTGAGATCTGAATCATGCCTGTGGAATGCGTCCTGGGAAGCATCTTTTCTCGGTCATTTCGCGGCGAGCATTATTTGGCGGCTATTTCGCGGCGAGCATCGATTGGCGGCCATTCAGCGGCTATTACGGGGCAAGCAGGCATTTCGCGGCTATTTCCTGGCCGAAACTCTCAGAGTGGTGCGCACAGAGGCGTGGAGATTTCGTAAGGATTTTTGATTCGTGTGGTCAGCGTTGTATATTTGATAATAAATAATTTTCCTTCATAATATTCGCCGCCCCGTCAAATCGTACATAGTTCTTATAATCCTCCTAGTGTTTTTTATTTAGCGTAAACAAGAATTCACGGTGCATAATTTCGTTGTTTTTTCACCAAGGTTTCCATATTGTGGTATTAGTTTGTTGACAGCAGCTTATCATGTGAGATTTGAGAGTTCTAATCCGTCATATTGGTATAAAAGTCAACCTATGTGCCGTATCAGATGTGCATAGACAATGTTGCTGTTCATCACACTTCTTATTTTCTTTTTCTATGTGGCTGAGGTGAGATTCCATAGACTTCCGTTGTTTGTGCTGCTGTAGCTGTAGAACAACGTTTTCAGGCCCAGTACAACGTCGGACCACCATCTTCCTACAATCCTCCACCGCCTTCCTATAACCCACCTCCACCCTCATATAACCCACCACCACCTTCTTATAACCCACCACCTCCCTCATATTACCCTCCACCACCTTCCTACAACCCTCCACCTTCTTCGTACAACCCACCACCTCCCTCCTATTACCCTCCGCCGCCTTCCTATTACCCTCCACCACCTTCGTATAACCCACCACCTCCTTCATATAACCCCTGACCACCTTCCTATAACCCACCACCACCTTCGCATATACCCCTTCACCTCCATCCTATTACCCACCACCGCCTGCTTACTACCCTCCTGTCTATGCACCCCCTCCAGTTTCCTACCAACCGCCTCCTTCAAAACCGGCGTACCACAATCCTCCTTATCAACAGAATCCACTGTTGGACGGTGAGTTAGAATGACGGTCATTTTTCAGTCTGATGGACAAATTACAATTTCAGTGATTGACTTTCTTGACGACTGGCTGTCACCACAACAGACATCAGCCTATGTGGCCACAAATTCTGATATGCAGGTATTCTCTTCTTTCCAAGATGTCCTACCTAATGCCCTACTGGACCTAAACCTTCTACCGGAGCAGCCAGTTTGGAATTTTTTCCAGGCCTCAATTTCAAGCTGCTCCAGTACATGCGCGAACTTGGCATCCACTGAGCCCGATCCTGACTGTAATGATTTATTAACGTGAGTGGAAATTTGATCTTCAAATGGGTTTTAATTTGAAATAATGCTTCTTGCAACTTCTGGTACACGCGTTGTAGACGACTGGACCTTCTAGAAGGATTTTTTTTGTCCAAGCAGTGACCTCTTACTACGGACTGTTTCAAACTTCCCGTGGAGATTTGGAAAACCACGTTGTCGTTGCTGCAGATCTGTGACAGCACATAAATGACCCGTGCTTGAAATTCTCTAAATGGCTGCAGGGATTTCGAAGAAAAATGGCGTTCTTATTGCGCCGCAAAGAGGTAAGGGATACCTACTTACTCATGAGGGAATTTTTTGGGTGACCGGAAAAAAATTTTTAGATTCGGCTCAAAACTTTCAACAAGGGGTTATTTAGCACGCTGAACCCGAATCTGGGGTTCATTCTTCGCCAGACTCAGGGTTACTGTAGGATACGGTAGGCAAAATGTCTTTTGATTGGCGTTACTTACCTTAAATTTCCGAAAATCGAAAAATGGAATTTAAATTCGTGTTCGGCGTCTCAAATAACCTCCACAGAGAAATTTTGAGTGAAATCTGAGACTCTGACCGAACTACATTATACCCACCGTTACATACCGTAATCTAAGGAAAATCGATAAACCGACCACAGGTTTGTTTATCGCTCGTGCAACCAGAAAAGGGATAGCTGCGGACTTCCAGCAGACTGCGCTGCATCGTGTGTGCCTACGAGAAATGTGGTGATTGATCGGCGCACGCGACAGGCGCGCGGCCTGCTGAGCGGTCCGCAGCCATCCTTTTCGCGGATACACCCACCATAGGCCTCTTTTAGAGTTCCATCGCTGATCGCGGCGACAGCATGCTTTGAATGAAAATCGACCTGCGACGCGATCACGATCGATGCTCATGATATGAGTGCTGTCGCGACGTTCGGAGATCATACTCTGAAATAGGCTTTAGGCAGCCCAAAGAACCCCTATGTAGATGTTTTAAGATGATTTCATCGTTTTGGACCAAATCAGACGGAAATTTTCAAATATTGACGAACATGCTGACGTAATCAGCACCCAAAACAACCCCTAGAAACAAGTTCCAGCCGAACCCGAGACAACATTTCTGGACATCCTGAAAATCGCCATTCGTGTACCCCTTTTATCTACGCAAAGCTATAAATGCCCTCTTTTGGGAATCTCCTGTGAATCTCTGTAGCATTTAGGGGACTTGGGGAACAGATTATCAATGCTGTTTTCATTACCTGCTCTGGCGATTCCCGTCCCCGAGCCGCACCGAACAGGGATCGGAGCCGCCTGACAGTTCGGCTCGTTCTCCCAATCTCCGGGCCACTGCTGTCGCTGTTCGGGCCACCCGGAGTAGCCGGAACAGCAACAGCCCCGGCCCGGACAGCAGTAGGAGCCGACTCGCAGATTGGGAACACGAGCCGAACTGTCAGGCGTCTCGAGGCCGGTAATCGCCTGAGTGCAACTATCAACACATGGTTTTATGAAAAAAAAACCGCGGGAAATTTACGGCAAGCCCTAGTTATGCGCAAACAGCTCGCACTGCTTCTCCAATTATTCTCTTTGCTTCAAAAGTAGACAGGCGGGTCGAACCTTCGTTGAAGTCGGCAGGAACACTGGCGGCGAGTAGAAGGAGACGAGGAAACACTCAGTGCGTGACATCTAAGTTTATATATTTGGCGGATGATGAGAATGAGGAGGTGAGGCTGGGAAGCTGCAAAAAGAAGCAATGAGCGCTCAGCAGCAGGCAAGGCAAGATTTGACTTTGAATCGGGGTAAGCAACTCTGAGGCGACGGAGAAGAATAAGCAGAGAAATAGCCTAGATATAACCGAGGAATAACGAGAAGTAATCAAAAGTAACCAGGACGCAACCGTCGCCGGCTCTCCGAGCTACCATCCGGGACCGCCAGCGGTTGGGCGGGAACTACAGAGGCTAAGCGAGGTCCAAGTTTCTCAAACTTGGGTAACTGAACCGACAGAGGTGTTGACATCTGAATCATGTCTCTGGGGTGCGCCGTATACCTACAATAAGCGCATTATTTCTCGGCTATTTCGCGGCCAGCATCACTTGGCGGCTATTTTCCGGCTATTTCCAGGCCAAAACTCTCAGAGAAGTATTACGAAATACATTGTGGTGCAAAATTATGAGGACACCCATTTTTCGCTGAGATTCGCTTAGTTTGAAAAGCTTGCTTTATGGCAACAGCAGCATCGTGTTCAGTTACGCCGTATACCCCTATAATACAATATAAAGCGATGTCAAGTGGATATACTCTGTTTATCTTCAATTGCACAAAACACGGTCCGCCAATAGTCCTCTAATTGGCCCGGTAGTACCGTAGTGTACGTCCACGACACGTTCTCGGCATACCCGGTTGTGCACCCGGTGTGCAGAGCAATTGATTCGTCGATGCCTTCACTCGGTCACCCACCCTGCCACCCGGGTCTGCCGAGAACGCGTCGTGGACGTACACTACGGTACTAGCGGGCCAATTAGATGACTATTGGCGGACCGTGTTTGGTGCAATTCAAGATAAACCGAGTATATATGTACATTGGAGAGAGGGAGACAGGGGTTTATCCTGCACAAATACCAAACTGATGATGATGCATATGTTTATTCTTTAAACTTAATATTGCAATCGTGGTCTTTCCAGGAAGATTTCCACCGCCCTGAAATCGTGCCAGAGTCTCAGCTATGATCAGCCAACACTTGTTCAGCTTTCGCCGCATATTAGTAGAATGAAGAAAGCGGTATGTACTGGGTACCTACCCAACGCTTTGAGACTTTACAGATTGTCAACAATGATTTATCAGCTCAAAGTCAAATGTTTAGACCACGTCAGCAAAGAACTGCAAGCGAGAAACGCTCAGCAAGGCTACAGTTAGCAATTTGAAAGGAAATGTGAGTTTTCTCTCATGATGACGGAATTCGGGCTCAGATCACGTAGACCTTGCAGCTTATTCGGTAGTACTTAGTCCCACTTACGGCCGTGCCATTCATTATATAATTAGAGAACTTCCTTAGGGATTGCATTCGAGGCCTCCGCCAAATGGGGTTTTCGCTCTGCATCTGACCGTGTAAGATGCTTTTCATACTCCTCAACGCCAGCGCGGCACGCACGTGGCGCGCGGATGGGGCTTAAGACCTTATTCAGAGTGCGATCGCTGATCGCCGCGATGACATGTTTTGAATACAGATCCACGTGCGACGCGATCTCGATCGATGCTCATGTTTATCATCCCATCGCGTCGCTCGGCGATCGAACTCTGAAAGAGGCCTCAGAGAATAAGTAGTCTCTACAAGCGCCACACGCTTGCGGAGACTATGAATACACCAGCGGCGACGCCATGGCGGTGCGGGCGTCAAGCGCGTGCCGCGCTGGCGTTGAGTAGTATCAATAGCGCCTACAGTTTACCGCAATGTTAAAAGGACATGGTGCGGTTGCGGTCACACACTAAAACTACGTTGGAAGACACCAGATTTCATGATCGTTAGCAGCAAAGCTGATTTGCTGGGTGAGTTACGGTTTTCCTTTTTTTTCATGTTTGTTTCGGCATTATTTTTGTTTCTGACTGTTTATATATTGCGAATAGGGCTATTCTTAGTGCGTGCGAAATTGAGTGTTTGTTCGGGATTCGAAATGTTTGCTTTTCAAAATTCTGTTTTGAAATCGAAAAAAGGCATATTCCTCTCACACACTAAGAAAAGCCCCTATTCGTGATGCCATAAAAGTCCGAAACAAAAATAGTGCTGAAGAAAACAAGAAAAAAAAGAAGAATCGTAACTCACCCAGAAAATCAGCGGTGCTGTCGATCGATAATGAAATCTGACGTCTTCCACCGAAGCTTTAGTGTATGACCGCAACCGCACCATGTACTTTTAACATTGCGGTGAACTGTAATTACAGCTGCCTATTTGTTGACGGTTGTTACACCCGCCCTTCTTAATCTCCTTTGAACATCCGGCAGCAGTTTTTTCTCTTTTTTCCTCTCACTCCACGGTCGTCTTCAAATCTTCCCTTCCACTTTCACTTATGCGAGCGTCTTCCTCCGAGTCTCCCTTGACGCTTTCAAATTTCTATTGCTAATAGCGAATACAGAACTATCCGAGAGCGATTGGATGCATAATAGTTCAGGCGTTATAGGAATAGTCACCTGTTGTCAGCCTGCGTTGAGTGTCTAGGAATGGAATAATACCTATTGGACCGGCTTTTAGGCGCTATTCGTACTAATCAGCGCCAGCGTGGCGTTGGAGCATGAATGGCCTGACGATACGTCCGCGCGGCACGCGCGTGACGCCCGCACCGCCATGGCGGCGGCGGCCGTAAAAGACTTTTTCAGCATTCTCACTATTGATCCGCCATCAGTTTCATTCCGTTTCAGAATAATTATTGCCATTACTAACCTGTGCTATCGTGAGGATAAACGCGTGTTCAGAATTAGCTTGTTAAGAAAAATTAAGGTCCTTTTGTTCCGCTCTGCCATGGCGTTGCCGCGGGAGTACGAATAGTCTCCGCAAGCGCGAAACGCTCGTAGAAACTATTCATACTCTGACGCCCCGTCCGCGCGTGAAGCGCGTGCCGCGCTGGCGTTGAGGAGCGTGAATAGCGCTTTGGGGGAAAGGACGCGATTGATCAGATATTGTTGGAGAGAAGTAAGCGAAAAACGAGAAAATGTAGGTGGAGCCGGAGAGCGCGATGATGGTTAGCGCGTTTTTTAGCGGATCTTCTCAGCGTCCGCCTATTGACCCACCAAAACAGATTCTAGGAGAAATGTGGAGATACAACAGAACTAGCGCGTATGGTTACAAGTGTTGTCCGAGTCATTCAATTAAGAAGCCGCACTCAGATTCTGCGTGTGAAATCATTTGATCGATTTCTAGATTTTTCGTTTTATCGCGTGTCTCTTTCCCGCCAGGTTGCGTCGCTGCTTCCGCTTTGATTAGCGCGTACCGTTCACCCCAAACACCTCACTATACAACTTTTTCCTTTCTCATTTGTCTGGAATACTATGCATAATTATGAGAACTTCGATGCAGCTTCTTGGACTTGCTCTTGATTTCGCACCTTATGGTCAGGTAACCCTGTTTACATAAAGTGAAAACTTTGTGACGAAAGCTGATAGCTCCAAAGATATTCTGCTAGTCCCATTACAATATTGTGATTACAGATGCAATGGTGGAGCAATGGAGGATACAATCCATCAGTGCAACGCGTACAGAATCTGTTCAATACAGCAAGTCAATGTCTGGAACAGTACTGCTGATAGAGGAGAAATTTGAAGAGTGAAGGAAGTATATCCTCGCATCTGCTCAGTTGAATAAAGCTAATACTGAACTGTGTGAAGTTGCTACAAGAGTATAAAAATTGGACTTCGACAAACACCGAAGGTTACAGCAGAATGTATTGTCGTTCTCGGAACCAAACTCCGGTCTGCAATTGCAGACTACGGCTGTTGCGTCACGCGACATGATGATAGTCGTGCTGGGAGAAAGGTGAGTAGTGGACCGAGTGGTCCCAGCATGATCATCCTGCTGCGTGATGCAACAGCCGTTGTCCGCAAATGCGGATCCAAATTAGACTTAGGGAACGGCAGTATACCCTCTAGAAAACTTAGTAATTCACATTATTCGAGAAGCGAGCGGCGCGCGCGTTGCCTCGGTCTCCGTCTGCCCTACGCTCTCTCACTGCCTCTAACCTCCTCTCCGCACCAGCACGCGTAGGAACCAAGTGAATTTCGCCGTTTTATAGCCTGTATATGATCTCGATAAATACACAGGAACTGCAGAACACTACTTACACACTTTCAATTTTACGTAGTCCCTGACCTTGTGTGGAGAATTTTGGGAGTTTAGTTGAACACAACGAATACGATGCTCACGGGTTGCGAAAATTCACCTATTCGTTCACAAAGGTTGACTTATCTCTGTATGTCCGAGCTATGTACACGTATACAGCTAGCGAAGAACGAATCTGAAAAACTACCGAAATCCAATTTGATCAGGAGGAAACGTGGAACTCAGGGAAATTTTTAATACGCGGTGAATTCAAAGGTTGAGACAAAGAATCGACTCCCTTTTTGCCGCGCAGAGCGCTCACTGACCACGACGCAGCACGCGCAGGTGAGCAATGCCCGCTTCCCGACAAGGCCAAAAATTACGATTAATATGTAGTAATTTTCGGCCTTATTCACTGAATGTTCTAATTTCCAAAATTGAGCGAATAAACTATTCGTTGAAAAACACCCGATAGCACTTCTTCAATACTTTCGTTGGGAGGAATTCGATTGAAGTCTATTGAAACGAGGCAGCGGTGTCTCTTATTCGTACCCTTAAACCGTAAACCATCCATCATCGAAAAACTTCTGCAAGAAATGAGAAAATGAAAAAGTAGGCGTACAAAAGGAGAAAAAAAACCAAAGTCACGCAAGCTACACGATAAAGACGCAAGGGTCATAAATTAATAATGGAGCGAATGAAGAGAAAACATTCAACATTTACTGTTGCCAACGACGCTTAGAGGCAGCAGACACGCTCGAAAAAGTTGTTGAGATAACTACATTATTGGGGTCGTGCAGGCCCTAGAAGAGCCCTCACGGAGTTGCAAGCGTTAAAAACGAGTCCAAATGACCGTATTTGAGCCGTAGTCAGTCACGAAATCATCCTTGCTCCGCCCATCGATACGGGCTCCGCCCCTCCATACAGGTATTCAATGCTCGATTGCGGCCACTTTAGATTACTCCTTTTAGGCTTCTAACGGCGTAAGCGTTCCAGAAAGGGCAGTACGAGTACATTAGCGTCGTTATCCCAACAAATTTGTTGCTAGCTCCGCTATTTCAGCCAGTGCCGTACAACTCGTCCATTTCTGGGCCAATATAGAACTTACCGTTATATCTTAATTTCCGTCGATTTGTTTTCACCTTTTTCGTTATTTCTGAATACTAACAGCTTCAGACCTTCAATTCAATCCATAAAATTGATATCATTTTTGAGCGTGTCTGCTGCCTTTAACGTTAACACGATAAACAGCAGCGAAAGGACCTATTGTCAACACATGCTTCGTGAAAACTGGGAAAATGTCAATCAATACTCTCGAGATGCTGAAAATATGCTTCAAAACTTGAGCAGCGGTCTGTGCTAAGCAGGATCAAACGCACGCTGTAATGATAGCGACAGAGTTGTGAGCTCTGAAAGATTCTGCATGGATGCTGCCGTGAGCCAACTGCTCACCTCAGTCCTAACGCAAACTTGCATAGGAGCTGCAGCGCACCACGAATCTACAGTTTGAAACCTTGGCGATTTTCAGCTGAGAGAGCCGCAATGCCTGGATTCTTCTGCGAACCCGGCAGATTCGCCTATCAAGTGGATTTCACGTAATAATTTTAGTCTGATCAATGGACAGGGCTGCGACGGTAGATCACCCAACGCTAATCGAAACCTCACGCTCCAGTGAGGCCGCCAACCCCGCACGGCCAGCCGCCTGGTCCATGCGTCAGATTAAATCAAAAACGGAAACCATACCAGTTCGGCAGTACTTATCAGACAGGCCCGTAGCTGATTTCCCGGCCGAAGTCATCAGGGTAGTAGACGCTACTTGCCGTAGCTAGCCAAAGCCTTGAGGCACTCAGTATGCTTATGCAGAGTCAAGCCATCGAGTTTTGGTATCGACTGCACAGTCGACATCAAGTTATTCGGCTACACGGTGAATCGAAAATTTCAAAAATCGCGATAACTCGATTATTCGAAATATAGAGTTAGCCAAAAACTGGATTATTTGAAATTCTGAAAAACCGCGTTAGTCGAAAATGCAATTATTTGAAAATATGACATTTCGAATCTGTCGAGGACTCGCTGATTCGAAAGTTTTTTTGATTCGCCGCCGTATAATTTCCAGACTTGGAGAGCTTAGATTGTGGAGACATCTTGACCAGAATTGATTGAAAACAGACGAGTTCAAAAAGCCCGGCAATCTGTTAAGACTCCGCTATGAAGCTGTCATTGAAATCCTATGGGTTTTGTCAAATGTCGGAGTTTTCCAAACATTATGCGAAAACTGTGATACGATTTTCGTCCATTATCCGGTTCAAAAATAAGCAGATGACGGTTGGAATAACCAATAGGGTTGAAAGCCTCGGATAACGGATAAACGGATAACTTATAAGGATCAATTCGTTCGTCTTCGGATTTTATGTACCTTCAATCTGCGGTTTATCATGAGCCCTAACCATCAAACTGGTGGCATGTGTAGTGTGAGATACACTTGGGAAGGCATCGTCTCGTATACCAAGTTATTTTTTTGTGAATAATAGCGCGCTCTAGAGCACTTTTGCGCCCCATCAATGTTGGCGTATTTTATTGTATCGCCGATGATCGACATCCATGCCGCCGCGTTGGCGCGGATGTAAACCCGTTAGCGCGGTGCTGTTTAGAGTAGCTCTTTTCGTCCAAGAACCACGGAAGTCCTTTCGGTGTCTAAAAATGTATGTAAAACGCCTCGAGTGTGACATTGTTTTGGAACAACATCGTTCTACAAAAGTTATGCAGGCGTAATTCGGGTAAGCTGATTACCTAACTGCATAATCCATTCGTATTTATCGTTCTATTTGCGTGCTAGGTTTACTGTTTGTTTGTTGACAGCTTTTCATGTTTGATTTGTGAATAATAATCTAGGCGAGCTGGAATAAAAGTAACCTTTTTTTCTGAATGGAAGTATGAGCAAGCACAGAATGCTCGTTTTTGCGCTCGCCTGTTTCTATCTTCTTACAGTTCAGGTGGTGTCTTTTGACGTTTAGTCTTTTTTCAGCCCATTATGCGCATCTTCACACTAGGTTCGGAAGGTGTTATCGCACTGGAATTGATTCAATACTTCTTCTGCAAAATCATACGTTTTCAGGCGCAGTATAATGTTCAACCTCCTTCTAACAGTTTCCCTCCCTCTCCACCTCCTCTTCCTCCTGCTGGCCCGCCTCCGCCTTTCGTTGATCCTACGTCTCCTGCTTCACCTGAGCATAATCCTCCGCGATATGATGTTCCACAAAAAGATGCACCTGCGTACTCAGCCGCAAACGCTGACATGCAGGTACTTTTCAAATATCATCAGGAGCCAGTATTTTGCTAGAGAAATAAGCGTTCAATCAATTTATTGATATAATTGATCAATCTATTGCCAGTATTTTGCTAAAGAAATAAGCGTTCAATCAATAAGCGTTCAATTCCGAATTACAATGTTCTTTGTAGAGCACTTTGAGACAGAGTCCGTGTGAATTTCAAGTCTTGAATCCAGGCATCTTCTCTCGTATCCGCGAAACTCAATGAAAGATTTTCCGAGAAGAACTAGTGCTGGTCGAAGAATCTACTTGATGCACCGCAAGCTTCTACTTTCTCGCCACATAAGAATTGGACTTAACAAGGGAACCACAATAAGTCATAGTGACCATTCCAAATGAAATGTACTTTTCTAGAACCATTCTCGGACGAAAAGTCCGAATATGCCCATCGCAGCTGCCTAGACCCACTCTGAAAAAAGTTATGAGCGTTTTTTAAAGCTTCGCGGCGAGGTAAGGGTACCCCCATGGAATTTTTAGAGTGTTTTTAAATCCTTCTCCTGATTTCGCTGAAAACATGTATGGAGGGGTAATCTGGGATGCTGAACACGAATCTGTGGTTTGCTTGCCCAAATTTTAAGGTTTACTGTAGGTTACGGTAGGTAACATGCCATTTAGGAGACAAAACCTACCTCAATATTCCGATAATCGACAAATGGACATCAAATTCGTATTCAGCACCCCAAATAACCCCCACACAGAAACTTTGAGACAAATCTGAGACTTTGACCAAACTACCGTATACCCACCGTAATCTACCGTAAGCTGCCAAAAATCGATAAAGCGACATCAGATTCGTGTTCAGCACTCCAAATAATCCCGAGAAAAACGATTTGAGCCACATCTGTCGTCACATTCCGGAAATCGTCAAAAGTCGCAATTTGCCATCAAATTCTCCCCCGATGGGAATATGTGAACGAATACAGTCGAAAATTTCGGAAAATCGATAAATGAGTCTCAGATTCGTGATCAGCGCCCCAAATAACCCCCCAGAGCGATTTTTTAGTCAAATCTGGAATATTTTTCTAAAACGCTTCGAGAGCCCTCTAATTGTTGGTATAAGGGGTCGAATAGAGTCCCGCCGCTGAAAGGAGCGGCGGAGGTAAGGGGTCGAATAGAGTCCCGCCGCTGAAAGGAGCGGCGGAGGTAAGGGCGGCGCGGCGTGCCGCGCCGCACAAGATTTCGCGCCGCAGCCGATCTCCAAATGCTATGAACGGGTCGCGGCAAACTGGAGCGGCGACGCGCTTTTGCGTACTACGTACAGAGCTATGCACCTGACATCTAAATATCGAATTAGTTTATAGAAATATTCAGATTGGCAAAGTTGAAGGAAGATATAATTTCACTGCGGTTTGAGCCCTGTCCTCAGTTTCACATAAGAAGGCGATATAATATTAGTTTTTAACAAGGAACAGTTGGCGATCATAGCTACTTAAAAACTGGAGAATTCTCCCCTGAAAATAGATTCCGTGATCGAGTCGCAACCTTCACTTTTTTTGTATTATTTTTCATTTTGCTTGAGGTTTTAACTAGACTTGGGACCGAATCGAAAAGTTATTCGAAGAATATTTGAACTATTGAAATATTCGATTTATTCAAGAACCTCAAACGCAATTTATTTTCAATTCGATTCGTCCATGAATTAGGATTCTTAATTTCCTCTGGCCTTCGGTTCATCCTGGGGAATAAATTATTTTTTCTATCTAGTGATCGATTGTTTCGGAATTCAGCATTAATCGATGTCTCGTATATTCGATTCATTCTAGATTTCACATTACCCGGTTCTTCTAATATTCGCTTTTTTTGAAAACTGAAATATGGAGATTTCCGAATATTCGAACAAGTTTGGGTCACGACATTCGAATACTCTTTGCCACTGAAAATTTGGAAAACACTCGAGTAATATTTCGTAATAACTCCGAAATTCCAATTTTTATTTAAATATACATACGGACGGATTTCCCGATCATTCGAATGGAATAGAGGACAAGTTTTCGAAAACTTCCATTCATTCGAAATAATTTTGACGAAGTTCGTTCAATCGGAAATTTGAAGAAAATGCCTCATTCGAATACATTTCTTCATTCAATGATTTATTTAGAAAAAGCTTTCTTCAAACAAAAACCCATTAACCCGAGATTTTTCTTGCAAAAATGGTCATCCGAATTTTAAATTCAGTCGGCGTATTCTTAAAACATGGTAATGGAATTATCAATTTATTCGAAAACTAGCGTCTGGTTTTCGAATGAATTAATAAATGAATTGAATGAATGAAATAATCTTGTACTCACTATTACTTATCGTGTCAACTCTACCTTTTCGAAAACTAGTTGTTCACGGAAGATCTGCTTTTAGCTGAGAATTTACGTGGGAAATTTAGGATTCGAAGTTTGGTAAAAAGTTAGCATTTGAATTGGTGTCGAACTCTTTAAAACACTTCAAAAATCAAGTTTCACGAGCTCAAAACCCCATGACTAGAAGTGACCTCGATTTAGGTACATAATAGGACAGACATTCACCTCATAATCATACAAAAGTGATCATTTAATCATGGGAAGCGGGCTCGACCATCTGCTGTCGCCGCGCCACTTCGCCGCACCGCTCGAGGTTGCAAAGCGGCGCCGTCGATCCATGCGGCAGCCGCTGTCGGCAGCCGCTGCCAAATTCTGCCTTGACCCAGTCTAATCGACCCGCCGCGCCGCCTCGCGGCGCCGCGTGATCGATACGGCTGCACACCATGCTGCCGCGCCGCTGCGCGGCGAGACTCTATTCGGCCCCTAAATAAGCGCCCAGCCGAAAATCCGTACAAGTCCAAAATGCCGTTAGTCTGCGCAAAGTTAGGAAAATGTTCTTTCAACCTAACTTTGCTTAGTGGGGTAGTTTTGAACGCTGAACACGATTATGAGGTTAGTTTCCGGATTTTCGTAAAAATAATGCACTTTTTGGAGGGTACAATAAGTACGAAAGTCGGAGAAAAAATGCCTATAACTTTTTTCAGAGTGGGTCTAGGCAGCTGCGATGGGCATATTCGGACTTCTCGTCCGAAAATGGTTCTAGAAAAGTACATTTCATTTGGAATGGTCACTATGACTAATTGTGGTTCCCTTGTAAGAGGAAACTAATAAGTTCTTGTATTCTACCAGCTATCCTGTACGCTCGTAAAACCTGGACTTGGACTAAGGATGTTGCGTTAGCACTTTGAACAGCGCATCGCCATCTGGAACGAACTTCACTCGGAATACGTCTAATCGACAATGTTCCCGCCAAAGTCATAGGGCCTGAAAGACTGCCATGGTTAGCTCTCAGACGCAAGTGCATGTACGCAGTATCATTGTGGACAAGAATTCGAGAACCGAGGGCCTTTTTATCAACAGATTGGATCCCTGTTGGACGACGCCATCTAGGCAGATGGCTTGATAAAATTGCGAGCTTCCGAGAAAGAAAAACAAAGGAAGTCGCATCGGATTGGAGCACACTTGTAGTGGGAGATGCTAAGAAGACTGCTGAGCTCTTCGCAAAAATAAGTTCAACAATTGTACTGTTCGATCAAGAATCTTAATAAATAAATAATAAATCCAAGCAGCTATGATTTTTCTCTTGGTGAAGGCTCCCCTTGAATCAATCGCACACGTTTCAGGCTTCAATAAAGAACTCGTCGAGCACCTGCTCGGACTTGGCAGCTAGCGAGACAGATCCGGACCTTGGAAGCTTATTGACGTACGTAAACTATGCGCGAGATTTCTGAATATTAGAGTGAAAGGGGTATTATGAATGTCTACATTCAAGACGCATAAATAACGTCACACTTATAGAACTTTATCCTCCGCTTTGAAATCATGTCAGAATCTTAGCTACGACAGCGCGACACTGAAGGAGCTGTCAACATACATAAACCGAATGAAAAAAACGGTGAGTACAATTAATCTACGCTTTCGCGTTCAGTCAGCAAAGTGCACGCTGATTGCTAAGGCTTGCTGCGGCGCGGTTGCGAGTATCCTCAGACAGGGATGTGGGATCACCCGGAAACGAAAGGCGAAAACCGCCCGGGTGATCCCACATCCCTGTCTAAGGATACTCGCAATAGCGCCGCAGCACGCTTTCGCAGTCAGCGTGCACTTTGCGGGCTGATCGGCATTGCGTAGATTATGACAATCTTCGTTCCTCGAGTATTCGCATGTTGAATGAACGTTTTCGTAAGTGTCCACAGCCAGTTCAGACTCGTTCCTTTCCAGACTACCTTGGCTAAGAAATGCCGACGACGGAAGCTCTCACTGACTACCCTTATCAATCTGAAAGGAAATGTAAGTTTTATGATATTAAAGGCAGCATACACGCTCGCAAGCATAGTCGAGATAACAGCATAGATAGGTCCGCACGGCTCGTACTATGTCGTCAACGACGTTTGAAGCGCTGAAAACTGTCCAGGATGACAATATTTGACAATGTTTGAGCAATCTTGCCTTCCACGCCCGTATTTTCACACCCCTTCGAGTAACAGAATGAGAATCGATACTTGAGAAAACATGTGATAACTTAGATTGATAGCACTATAAAAGGGAGTGCAGTAGAGAAAAAACTCGAGTTACCTCAATATAACATGTTTGTGCACTGATAAAATCCTCCATTTCAAGAGGTCAGCCAAAGTAGAGCGGCATTCTCGAAAGTGGACGAGAGTCAATAGGTATGCAGACATGTTATATTCAAGTAAATCAAGCTGTTTCTCTCGTGCACTCCCAATCGCTAGTGCTATCACTGTAACTTATCTCATGTTTTCTCAAGTTTCATTTCTCATTCTCGTACTCGAATGGGTGTGAAAATACGGGCGTGGAAGGCAAGATTGCCCAAACATTGTCAAATATTGTCATCCTGACAGTTTTCAGCGCTTCAAACGTCGTTGACGACATAGTACGGGCCGTGCGGACCTATCTATGCTGTTATCTCGACTATGCTTGCGAGCGTGTATGCTGCCTTTAATTAACCATGATTGAATTTTTCCACCAAGAAGTGCTCGAGTGAATGAATGAACGGATGAATGAATGAATGAATGAATGAATGAATGAATGGAATGAATGGAATGGAATGGATGAATGGAATGAATGGAATGGAATGGAATGAATGAATGAATGGAGTGGAATAAATGAATGGAATGAATTAATGAATGAATGACTTACTTACTGACTTAATCGGTTGGCTTTCGCCTGACGCGGTCATTCCGCATCTTCACCGAGATGTGCCGTCCTAGTAGTCAGCCGTGTCCATTTTTCACGGTCTTCAGCCACAATTTGAACACATTCCATCCAGCTGTCACTATTCCATTTCCTGCGAAACGAAACATCGCGCCTGAACTGTCTTTCGATGCCGAGTGGCCTCAAATCCTCTTTAACCACATCCGTCCAGAACTTTCGCCTACGCCCAGGTGGCCGTTTCCAGATAGGATTTGGAAGCATTTTTAAAGCGTGTTGTACGAGACGGTCCGGCGTTCTTCTTAGTATATGCCCGAGCAGTCGAAGTCGACTTTCCATGGCTGCTTGAGATGGCGTTAGGAGATCCTGGCACCTCCCTCGTGTCAAGCGTTGATGTACTGCGTCGATTTCCTTGTAGAGATCTTCGTTATGGCATACGCGCGGCCAGAAATACTCAAGCAAACGCCCGAAAAGCTTCCTATCCGTGCGATCCAACCTTTCCATCTGCGTCTTCGGTGCTGCCCACGTCTCCGATACGTACATCATGATAGGGCGAATAGCGGATAGGTAGACGCTCAACTTGACTTCCTTCGCGATGGGAGTAGACCAGAAACACTTGGTTAGAGAATTCAATGCAGACGTAGCTTTCGCACATCGTTGTTGAATATCCGCTGCATAACTAAAATCGTTCTTCAGCAAACAGCCCAAACAACAGAAATCGTCCACCAGTTCGATACGTTGTCCGTCCACACAAACTCCCGTTGAAGGCCTCTGAGAGACACACATCTGCTTGCATTTGTCGGGACGAAGACGAGGTCCATAGGCTGCGGCATACTTCGAAACGAGGTTCACAATCCTTTGCAGTTTTGCCTTGTTTTCAGCGAATAACACAATGTCGTCGGTGTACTCCAGGTCGACAAGGGAGCGTTTTGATGGTGTTAGGATCACATCCGCAGGAAACTGTTCTGCAACTCTACGCATGATGTCATCAACGGCGAAGTTGAAAAGAAAAGGTCCTGCAACGGCTCCTTGCCTTACTCCTGTTTTCACCTCGAAAGCTGACGTAAATCCGACAGGTGTACGAACTGCTGCTGTTGTTCCTCTGTTGTTCCTCTGAATGAATGAATGAATGAATGGAATGAATGAATGAATGAATGAATGAATGAATGGAAATGAATGAATGAATGGAATGAATGGAATGAATGAATGGAATGAATGAATGAATGAATAAATGAATGAATAAGTAAATAAATGGATGAATGACTCATTCACTTATTGATGCGATTGAGGGGATCTTATTGAGCGTAATGGCCATACTAACTTGAATATAGTATTTGAATTACTAAATGCTTTTCAGATGGTGTGGTGGAGCAGTTATAGAGGAGGAGACAACCCACCACTTCAGCGTGTTAAGAATCTCTTCAACACAGTCAGCCAATGTCTTCAACAATACTGCTGACAAAGAAACCGAATAAAACTTATACATGTTTAAGATCAGACGAATAAAAGTTAGCAATCTCTGCGCTATAGCTTAATGGCATTTCTTCCTCATTGTGAGCCGAACGAAGAGACGCTTAATTGGTGTTTCATACCAAAATCTTCTTACCAGTGGTGTGTTTTGCTATGGCCGACTATACTTGGACATCGAATAATTTCGGATCATCATATAAATGAATTTTTCTCCTAAATGTTAAAACGAATCGAACTTTCTCAGGTTTTCAGACAACAAGTAGGGGGGAAACTTCTCATAAGTTAGGTTAGAGTAGAATCAAATGCATTCATTGGATCACAATTATCAATTATTTGATAAAAATAGTCGAGTTCGTCTATTAGTCGACTTATTTCCTGAAAAAACCTGATTTTTGTGATTTTGTGAATGCACTGAATTCTACTTTGTCATCAATTATGAGAAGACTATCCCTAACCTGATGCCTGAAAACCAAAATTAGCTCAAACCATTCTGACTCTGGGGAGAAAGATTGATGCTCTCGGATGATTCTGAAATTATTCGATGCCCAAGTATGATCGACTACTCAGCTGCTTGCTCCGCCCGCACTCATGTGAGCCAGGCAGACATCTATACAGTAATGCTATGAATTATTGAAATAGGTAGTGTTCATTGCAAACTCGGGGAAACCCTGCAACGTTATTAGTACCTCTGTAGCCCTCTGAGTTTTTGGGTCGTATGTTCGTAGGTCGGCTTCACGTTTCGACACAGTATACTTGGGCATCGAATAATTTCGAATCATCCGAAAAATCAATTTTTCTTTGCAGAGTCAGAATGATTTGACCTAATTTTGGTTTTCAGGCATCAAGTTAGGGGTAGTCTTGTCATAATTCGTGGCAAAGTAGAATTCTTTTCATTCACAAAAGCACAAATACCAGTTTTTAATAAGTCGACTAATAGTCAAAGTCGACTATTTTTTTCGAATAATTGATAATTGTGACTCTATGAATGCAAATAGTTCTACTCTAACCTAAGTTATAAGAAGGTTCCCCCCTACTTGTTGTCTGAAAACTAGAGAAAGCTCGATTCGTTGTAAGATAGAGAAGAAAAATTTATTTATCGCACCGTTGGAAATTATTCGATGCCCAAGTATCCCACACAGCCGTTGTCATAAGAGGCCTAAACGTGTTTCAAAGTTAGTATTCGCCCCCTAGTCCAAGAAACACCTCCACCACTCAGCGTGTCCTTCATCCACCTAAGGTTGCATCACGAAAACTGTTGGGGGCAGGGAAGTCACACACTGAACCACCAGTGGGGAAGAGCTTAGTTTGCTTTGCACGAGATCAGTCTCCGGATGATTTCAATTATTAATTTTGTCTCAAATTACTCCGCTGAGTTTGAAACCTTTCAGAAATTGGAATCCGACGGAAACGTTCACCCGCTTCCATAGCCTTTTGGTGATGGGACTTTCTGGAATTGTGAAAGAATGAAATTTCCGGATAATTCTGAGACGTGTTCTCTTCTTGGTGAAGAGCCACAAAAATACCCCAGTCGTAATCTGGAGGTTAGATGTGAAAATCAATGGTGGGTAATACCATAAAAATGGAGAATGTTTTCAATCTTCCGGCAGAAACAAGACAATCTGGCCGGCTATAAGAGATTAACTTTGTTCTGGTGGATCTCCTAACTTTTACCTTAAGTCATATACTTATATGGAATCGCTAGAGAAATCAAGGGCTCCAGCAGGTGAAGCGACCCCCTCCCAATCGACGCAACGTGCATCCCTCCCTTTGCTCTCCATATTCATTATACGACACCCTGCTTGCGATAATTGCATCGGTCTGGAATACCGATTCGAAGCGGGCTTGACTGTGGAAGGCTGAATCCTCCCTGTTCCTTCCACGGCTTCTGTAGAGCCACATCGAGTAGTCCTATTGACAGTTATTGAAGGCACAGTACACCTCAGATATAAATTTTGAGATTTTCATATATTTGTGTAGAAGACCCCTCCTGTATAACATGGGCCAGATGCGAGATCATAGTTCCTTCCAAATAAGCGAGCTATAACCGACCACCACAGGCCCGACCCTCTAGCAGATTTTCGAACTCGATAGCGGCTCGATGAATGGATGAATTCCAACAACTCAGACAGCAGCAGGCCCGGACCGGAACCGGCTCCGCCTCTCCCCGCTCCACTGTAACCGAAACGCAGAGCAGTTTATATTCGAACTTGCAGTGCGTTCCGGTTGTGATTGCAACGTGCAGTGCAACGTCAGATTGCTCTCCGGGCCACGCGTTGACTGCCGCGCGCATTACGAAATTCAAAGACGACGTCCTGTCCTCACACTCTAGCGCTTTGAACCTTGATCGATATCGACACATCTATGTACCCCCTACTTCCTTTTAATTGGTTCCTTGTTGGGTCATTTCCATGAGTTAAGTAATAAGTCTCTTTTTTCTTGGGGCTAATCCACGTAACATTCCTGTGGTAGGCAGATTAATGTGTGGCTATATTGTAGTTTTGATTTTATTGGGTGAAAGACGATTTCTGAGCACACCTCTCCTTGCAGAATCTTCGGTTCTTGAAAAATGTTTGAAACTTATTAGCAAGACTAGGCCAGTAGAGCAGTAAATAGGAAACAGCTGATTAATTTCTCCTGGTTTATGTTTTTTCTGTTAATTTGATCTTTCCGCGTTTTTTTTGCGTGTTTGCTTAGTGAAGCCTGGGGGGTTATACCCCGAACCGAATTATAATCTTTGAAAATTTTTCGAGTGATTTTTCGAATTATCCAAAGTTTGAAATTGAAAAAAGCGGTTCCGAATAGTATTCGAATTTTGAATGAATCATAAATTAGCGTCCGAATATGATTTGGAATTCGAATATTTCAAAAGCAGACTTCAGAATAATATTTGGAATTCGAGTACTTTAGCGTTAACGTTTTTGAATTTTTAAATTTCGAATGATCAAAGAGCGTAATCACCATCTCATCCGACATCTGATCGACTTTTGAAAGCATCTCGGACATTCGGGGCTCAGTACGTCGGCTCAATACCGTTAGTACGCCGGCACAAAGGGATCGGCAGCACCTGTGCTGTAGCTGCTGGTGACAGCAGGATATGCTGCAACGACCAGGAGCTTCTGCTGCTTGTGCTGGCGTACTAGCACTTTGTTTATCGTGGCACGCTTACTATCGCCAGCCCCTCTCTCCTAGTGTCTGCTGCCACTCTCCTCCATTGATTTGTCTAATACGAATGAACACTGCAGCATCCTCTTGTACGACGGCGGCGGGTATATAAGGCAGCCATACTCGCTGAGAGGGCAGTTGGCCGTTGGAGGCCAGTCCGAGGTGACCTTGTGTCACTTTACGGACGTTAATATTGAACGCTTTGCGGATCATCCCCATGGCCCATCGCGAGGGAAGCCTCCTTGTTGTGGACCGTGGCCAAGATGATGCTTTTGTTGCGGACCGCAACAAGGGCATTTTGAGGATGGCCTCCTTGCTGCTGGCCGTGACGAGAATTATACCCAACACCGGTAAGGAGGGTGGCAGTCCAAGTTCTGTCGATAATGAGCATTAGTACGCCAGCATACGTTGGCAGGATATGCTGTAGCAACCAGCAGCTCCTGCACACAGCGAGCGTTAGTACGCCAGGTTCGCCCTGGCGTACTAACGGTATTGTACCGACGTACTAAGCCCCGACAGTCTGAGCATGCTGCAAACTTTTTTGACTCAACCCCCGACTGGCTTCGAGCTGCCGAATTTAGTTTTTTAAAGGCAGTGTTCACGATAGGAATAGTTTTTTCTGCTTTCCCGCCCATCTTGAAGATGGTCCCGTGCTGATTCCAATAATGTTTTCGGAATCGTACAAGACCTTGTAGAGACGGAGTTATGGTCCCTCAAAAATTGAGCTGGGGAAGCATGGTGGACGAGTTGTCCGAGGCTTGTAACTTATTTTTTCCAGCCGATGTAGGCAAGCTGACACACAGCTGACAGCTGTCACACGAGGTTTTCAGAGTTCAGCACCTTGGACACTGTTGTATGCTGACGACGTGATGCTCTCCTCAGACAGCAAAGGAAATCTCCAAGCACAAGTTCAAGCTTGGCACGACAGACTGGCAGCATTAGGCTTACGACTCAATAAAAAGAAAACCGAATACATGACAAATGCGAGTTGTGACGATTCCATCCAAGTCGACAACACAGTCTTGCCGAAAGCGCATACGTTTCGATATCTTGGATCAACGCTTTGCGATGATGGGACGCTGACGGCTGAAGTCGACGCACGCATCAATGCTGCTTGGTTGAAGTGGCGTACCGCGAGTGGAGTACCCTGTGATAAAAAGGTATGCGACAGGCTCAAGTCAAAGATTTATCGTTCGGTTGTGAGGCCCGTCGCACTGTATGGCACAGAGTGTTATCCAATGACCAAGGAAGCAGAACGACTGCTCGGCGTGATGGAAACGAAGATGTTCAGGTGGAGTGGTGGATTGACCCGATTGGATCGAGTTCGGAATGAAGATGCGTGAAAGATTCGGTGTCGCGCCCATTCCGGACAAACTTTGCGAAAATCGCCTTAGATGGTATGGGCACCAGGGCTGTGCGTAATTACGAATTACGGTTTACGATTTACGAATTACGGGCGTTTTTGGCATTTTTTTTACGATTTACGATTTACGAAATTTGGGACCAAAATCGTAACGAATCGTAACAAATCGTAATAAAACGTGAAAACGCGGTTAAATGAGCTATTCCAATCGGCGGTCTAGTACAAATATAAATTTAACACTTTCAATACGACACAACTTCAACACTTTCAAATTTGACACGCCCCTAATATTTGATTACTCTTCAAATTTTTAATTTTCGGTGAACCCGTACCCGTGCATGCCCGGCCGGTCGAAGTCAGCAGTAGGTCAGTCATGGAGAACTATAATTGTTGATAACGAGCTGTAGGAATGACCAATCGCTCCCCTTCTCACTCTGACGGACCCAAACTTATTATTTGGTTCCAACCTTTCCTTGCCCCAAGCCGAGCCAGGTCGGTAGCTTCACAGCTACTTACTTCCATGGAATGCTCTTGTCACATGATGAACACCAGGGACGCAGACCTTTGGTGGAGCTGCAGTCTGTATCGGACCAAAATTTCGGTCCGCAGTTACAGACAACCGCTGTTGCAACACTTACTGCAAACAGAATCATGCTGTGACCGCGAGGTCCTGACATGATTGATATTCGTCCCAGCACCACTATCTTCTAGCTCTCTGTAAACTTCTAAAGCGGTCGCCTGCAGCTGCGGACAGTAATTCCATTCCCACATAAATAGACAGTAAATATGGGGTTTGGCTCTAAAGACCGGGCTGGCTCATGGAGCGAGTAAAGTTTGAAACCCAATATACACTTCGTTGCAGAATTTTGCGGAGATTCCAAAAACAACCTTCCCCATGCATTCATCTTTAGCTGTTAAAAAGATACAAACAAAAAGAGTGGAACTTCGTGAATTCAAAATCTGCCGTAATTTCATTTCTGCCGTAATCCGTAATTTCAAAATTCTGGTTTGAAATAATTCTAAGAAAATTATGGCTGCAGAGTCTCCTACTTTTTCAAAGAAGTTTTCTAAATGTGTTTCAATGAGGAGCAGAATTCTGAACGTGCAAAAAGAAAAAGAATTTTTGAATTTTGATTTTTTCTTTCTAATTTTTGAAAGCACAGATTTAGAGGGAGCCTCTCACCCTTTTTGCATTTCAGAATCCTAAACAACCTTTCACCACTTCCGTACCGCCGTCTCCATCTCCAACAAACTTTACGCTTATGGGGAGGAACGCTTATAACTCCGTTCAGAGCAACGCTTTACAAATATAGAGAGCAGACTCGTTTTTCTGCGTCAACAAAGTGGTTTTGTAAATGTACATATATTCAAAGGGAAATGTATATCCCCTTTGAAATGGCCTACCTTATCCCAAGCATCCTTCCTTAAAAGGTTAAGGCTAAAACTATCCAACCGTAAAATTTTTTCTCATCACAGTGTTGCGCCTCCTTGGCTTCCAACTGAACTGTGTTTGGTAGAGCGATAATTCCCTATGCTTTCGTATCTGGGCAAAAGTTGTACGAAACCTGGCACAGGTGTGAGTGGTACTTAAAGGCACTTCGTTCGCGATAAAAATCGATTTTCTGTTTTTTTTGCCCTATCTTGAAACCGTTCCCCATTTTCATTCCAGTGATAAGCTTCTAAAAATTGTAAATACAAAACCTTCTGGGAATGGGGTTATGGTTCCTCAAAAATTGAGCTAGGGAGGCATGAGTGGACCCAAGAAGGTTTTCCGGAGGCTTGTAACTTCCGTCTTTTGCAGCCAATTTATGCGAGCTGACCTGAGTAAAGAGAGAGAAGTTGAGAATGAAGGGAAGAACGGGGCTTTTGATCAGGAAGCCATCACGCTCATCTCACGATCTCGAGTGTTCATTTGTTCACATCAGAGGGGCGTGGAAAGGGCGGGACTTGCCCACAGCTGCGGGAGTTTGCCCACTTTTTCTAAGCCGTTTGTGGCTCCTGGGTAGCATTTCGTCCCGTTTTTTCTGCTTCTGCTTCTTTAAGAGGAGCCACGAGAAGCGTTTGTTATGAAAAATTCTGAAGTGATAGAAGTTTATCCTGAGCGACAGTTGCCTTTTAAATAAACTTACGGAAGTTTCCATTTTGTCCTATTAAAGTCGTTACTACCCCGCGTTATGTGTACTGAATATTTATTCAAGTGCTGCTCTAGAAATGTCACTTTGAGAAAACCCAACCTCCAATCTTCCTTCGATATGGAGACACCTTCATCACTGAAATGCTAGCGGTGTTTCCACATCGAATGAGGTTAGGGTCATGTGTGGGCTTTTAATTACTTTCATTATCAGTTACGATTTACAGAATTACGAGGAATTTCAAAAATTACGATTTACGATTTACGAAATTACAAAATTCAGTTACGCACAGCCCTGATGGGCACGTTCTGCAGAGCTGGAGAACACTCGATAGCGAAAGCGGCTATGCTGCTCCAAATGACGGGCCACCGACCAAGAAGAGGACGACCTAAAGCAGAGATGGCTGGATGTCTTGCAACAACGATATGAAAATTGCAGGCCTCCCATCCTGACAACGCTTGGTTTGACAAAGGTCGAGTGGCGGCAACGTTCGAGAAAAGCGGACCCCGCTGTAATGCGGGACAAACGCTGAAGAAGAAGAAGAAGATGTAGGCAAGCTGACCTGAGTAAAGAGAGAAGTTGGAAAATAAAGGGAAGAACAAGGCTACTGATTGGAAATCATCGCCTATCTCCCGATCTCGAGCATTCATTTGTTCACGTCGGTGGGCGTGGAAAGGTGCATCTGGGGTGTAACGAGCTGACGGGGTGTCCAGCACTTTGGGGCTGTAGGGGGACCGTTCCGAGCTCACTTTTTTTTTTTTTTTTTTTTTTTTTTTCTTGGTTTTTTCAACGTTAGTGTTTGCGCTGAGGTCCCCCGCAGCTGCCGGACCTTCACCCAGAAAATCAAACATGGTTTTTATCGTGGACACTGCCTTTAACGTTATTTGACAATTTTAGTTTTAACACCGTTTGAATACGACCAAGAGAATTTTTTAGTGCATTGAAATGTTAGAGGTAGTGTAGACCTGCTGGAGAAACTGCTTGGACACATCAGATCTTGGTGAGGAGGTGGGAAAAAAAAGGTAAAAATTGACCTACTAAAGGTTCCTGGGGGTCTGGAGCGGCAAAACTGGCCGAATCTACACCTCGTTGCAGTACCCTGTTCGCGATCATCACTGCGCCGAGACGATTCAGTTAGTGTCTCCAGGCCATTGGTATACATTGTCTCTGTCATGAGCGACAGTCATGCGACCCATTTAGCACTTTAAAATCATGGCGGGACCAGCATCAGGAGCAAACGGCACTGGCCGTCGTAGGAACAGTTGTCCGCACACGTTTGTCGCAGCGACGTGTCGCAGAGGGCTGACATACTGCAAATGTGTCGATGCACCTGTCGTTTATACTATCTGCTGTTATCGCTGTGCAGCGCACTGCGACAACGATGGATTTAAAGGCGGCGGGAGGTGGTCGATGTCGCTGTGCAGAGCGACGCGACCGGGTGTCGCAGAACTAAACCATTGGTCTTAAGCCTCCAACAACTCCGCGACTGACCCAGTGATTGCACATACAGCTCAAAACAAATTTTCGAAATCGGAGCTACCATTTTTGAATTCCGAGAAAATCTATCCGAAAAATTGAAAAAATTATTCGAAAATAAAAAAAAATGTTCGAAAAATTCTGAAAAAAAATTGATTTTCGATTATATTCGAAAATTTGAAATTCAGAAAATCTGTTTTTCGAATACCTTCGAAAATCCGGAAATTCGAAAAATTTAGTTTTTGAATATATTCGAAAAAGTTTGAAATTCAGAAAAAAATTAATTTCGAATTTATTCGAAAATTTGGAAACTCGAAAAAGATGATTTTCGAGATATATTCGAAATTCGACATTTTTTACAGTTTTGCCCAAGTGTGAGTATTAAGGAATAGGAGGTTGTTGTGGATTCACTTGATAAATTTTAGAGAAGTACGCCAAATAGTTAAGGGGGTAAACTTGGGGGAAAAATCAGGTGATCAAACGGTGGAATAGAGGGGGAGAGGAAAAGGTGATGAAATTAAAATTCCAAAGTGGGGAGAATGTCTTTAACGCTAAATTTTTAACATAATTTAAAGCTAACGGAGAAAAAGCGGAAACAATTGGGGGTCAAATAAATGTAAGGAGATTCAGGTGGAGTAAGGTAATCTAGGGTAAATTGGCATGGAAATCGCTGGATTCGTTGCTGTCGATTTCAAAAACTGAGCTGAGGGAAGCATGGTGGACGGAAGGATTGTCCAAGGCTTGTAGCTTCCATCAATCAGAAGCCTATGTATGCCAAGCTGACCTGAGTGAAGAGAGAGAAGTTGAGAATAAAAGTGGGGCCATATTGATCTGATATCATCGCTCATTCAAAAATCTCGAGTTTTCCATTTTGTTCGGAGGGCAGGAATTTCGGTTTTGGGGTTTGCCTTTGCTCTCAAAGTGGTAACTTCGGCCCTTTTGGGGCTCTTTTTCTACGGCTTAATTTCATGCGTTCTTAACTCTGACGATTAACACGTTACAGTGTGCTTCTCTACTACCCATTCTTAGTGGGAAGTGAAACACATTTTTATTGTGAACACCGCATTTAAGAGCATCGCCAACCAGAGCTACTCCTGATATTGGGCATCAGGGATGAGCGGGAATAAAAATATGAAATTTCGGGAAATCGGGTTGCCTCGGAACAAAAAAAAAATCGTAGGGTTTCGGGAATCGGCGCGAAACGCCTGAAAACTTCAGCGGGAATGCGGTTTTCGGAACGCGCGAAACGCGGAAAAAATCAGAAATTCATTCGGTTTTCTTCCCTCCAGAGTGACCCGGATAATTTCGCATTCCGCAGCGTTTTGTAGTGGTTTTCGGAATGCAGAACGCGGAATGTCAAAATCCGCGCGAAACTGCGGGTCTCGGAACGCGAAACGCGAAACTCCGCTGATCCTTGGGGAACTGGATTCATCCAACGAAATTAGCGCTGGTAAGGGCTGCGGGTTAGGGTAGCTTCCTACCGGAATCTCGGCGCGAATGGCGCGATTCACGAAAACTTGGCTACCCACGGTAGCAACCTACCAAAGCCTACCCAGCGCGAATCTCCCGGGTGAAGGGTAAAGCTATCAGCAGCGCCTCCTACCTGGCGAGATCGCGCGCTCTGAATGCCAAATTTACGCGCTCGTCCATTCAGCCGTTTTTGGACCCCTGCTTTATTATTCCTCCACATCTCTATCCTTCAATACATACTTACATTGTATTTATCGTGAAGCTGCTAGGAAGAACTTCCGTTATTTTCGAATTATTAGGTTGGTGCAAAAACAATTTTGAGTGTTAAGAAATAATTTTTCTTCTTTGTCAGGTTGAGTTTTTTGTGTGATTTAGATTCTGAAAATCTGGGCCAAATTCCGGTCCTGCAATTGCGTCTCGAGTCAGTCAAGTTGTTAGAGTCAACAGATCGGCGGCTGCGGCGCTGGAAACTCTACTCACTCGAAAGCTGTCTATTATGTACCTATGACTCTCTTTTTACGCAAAAATTGGGATTGCACAGCTTTTTAATTTTTGGGCAAAGGCTCCCGCTCCAGCCGCAGAAGCGGCTGGAGAAATTTTGCCGGGCGATCAGTTGGGCATAATTGCCAGGTAAGTTGGTATGTGGACAGATAAGCGGGCTGGTGAGTAGGTAGACAATGAGTACTTACTGTTTAACATTAACTACTTCACTTTATTACTGCTTATCATATCAAAGTGATATTATCAGTTGGCAGGAATCAAATCGCTAAAACACGTTGTAGGCTGTACTTTTTGATGGGATGGGACAAGGAGAAGTGACTAACAAGTTTGTTACTTACTGTTTAACATTAAACTACTTCACTTATTACTGCTTATCATATCAAGTGATATTATCAGTTGGCAGATCAAATCCCGCTAAAACACGATTTGTAGGCTGTACTTTTTTGATGGGATATTAGGGATAAGGAAAAGTGACAGAACAAGTTTGTTACTTACTGTTTAACATTAACTACTTCACCTACTACTGCTATATCATCTGTATCAAGTGATATTATCCAGTTGTGCAAATTAAATCACTATAAACACGTTGTAGGCTGTACTTTTGATGGGATGGGACAAGGAAAGTGACTAACAGAGTTTGTTACTTACTGTTTTACATTAACTACGCTTCACTTATTTACTGCTTATCATATCAAGTGATATTATCCAGTTGGTAGATCAAATCGCTAAAACACGTACTTTTTGTAGGCTGTACTTTTGGCATGGGATGGGACAAGAGAAAGTGACTAACAAGTTTGTTACTTACTGTTTAACATTAACTACTTCACTTATTACTGCTTATCATATCAAGTGATATTATCAGTTGGCATGATTAAATCACTAAAACACGTTGTAGGCTGTACTTTTTTGATGGGATAGGACAAGGAAAGTGACTAACAAGTTTGTTACTTACTGTTTTTAACATTAACTACTTCACTTATTACTGCTTATCATATCAAGTGATATTATCCAGTTGGTCAGATCGAATCGCTGATAAACATCGTTGTAGGCTGTACTTTTGATGGGATGGGACAAGGAAAGTGACTAACAAGTTTATTTACTTACTGTTTAACATTAACTACTTCACTTATTATAACTTATCATATCAAGTGATAGTACCAGTTGGCAGTCATCAGAATCGCTAGGAAACACGTTGTAGTCGCTGTACGATGGGATGGGATAAGGAAAGTGACTAACAAGTTTATTACTTACTGTTGTAACATTAACTACTTCACGCTAGCTACTGTATCATATCCGTGATATTATCAGTTGGCAGATGAAATCGCTAAAACACATTACTTTTCGTAGGAAGGGACAGGGAAGTGACTAACAAGTTTGTTACTTACTGTTTAACATTAACTACTTCACTTGTACAGCTTATCATATCCAAGTGATATTATTATCAGTTGGCAGATGAAATCGCTAAAATACGTACTTTTTCGTAGAGAAGGGACAGGGAGAAGTTACTAACAAGTTTGTTACTTACTGTTTAACATTAACTACTTCATATTACAGCTTATCATATCAAGTGATATTATCAGTGGGCAGATGAAATCGCTAAAACACGTACTTTTTTGTAGGGAAGGGACAGGAAGTGACTAAAAAGTTTATTTACTTACTGTTTAACATTAACTACTTCACTTATTACTGCTTATCATATCCAAGTGATATTATCAGTTGGCAGATTAAATCGCTAAAACACGTACTTTCGTAGGGGAAGGGACAGGAGGATTACTAACAAGTTTATTTACTCTCTGATGACGTCCATCAAAAGTGCATGGGGCATGTGACAAGCGTCATCAGAACGTCGTGCCAAGTACATAGGGCATCTGATGACTTCATCAGGACGTCGTGCCCTAGTAAATACAGGGCATCTGCTGACGCCATGAAGACGTCGTGCCCAGGTCGTGCTAAGTGCATGGGGCATCTTATGACGTCATCAGGATGTCGTGTAAAGTACACCTGGCATCTGATGACGTCATCAGAATGTCGAGGAAAGTGAGTCGCGCATTATTTGTAGCGTGCGCAACAGATCATTCACTTACTGTTTGTCATATCTTGACTTACTTGACAGCTAATCGGTTGGCTTTCGCCTGACGCGGTCCATTCCGCATCTTCACCGAGGTGTGCCGTCCTAGTAGTCCAGCCGTGTCCATTTTTCACGGTCTTCAGCTGCTGAATTTGAACACATTCCATCCAGCTGTCCACTATTCCATTACTCCTGCGAAACGAAACATCGCGCCTGACAAGGCTGGCTCTTTCGATGCCGAGTTGACTTTAAATCCTCTTTAACCACATCCAAGTCCAGAACTTTCGCCTACGCCCAGGTGGCCGTTTCCAGACCACTGGATTTGGAAGCATTTTTAAAGCGTGTTGTACGAGACGATCCGGCGTTCTTCTTAGTATATGCCCGAGCAGTCGAAGTCGACTTTCCATTGCTGCTTGAAGTGGCGTTAGGAGATGCTGGCACCTCCCTCGTGTCAAGCGTTGATGTACTGCGTCGATTTCGTTGTAAGGTCTTCGTTATGGCATACACGCGGCCAGAAATATCCAAGCAAACGCCTAAAAAGCTTCCTCACCGTGCAATCCAACCTTTCCATCTGCGTTTTCCGGTTGCTGCCCACGTCTCCGATCCGTACATCATGATGGGGCGAATGGCCCGGATAGGTAGACGCGCAACTTGACTTCGCTTCGCGATGGTGGTAGACCACAAACGCTTGGTTAGAGGAATTGAATGCAGACGTAGCTTTCGCACATCGTTGTCGAATATCCGCTGCATAACTTACCATCGTTCTTCAGCAAACAGCCCAAATAACAGAAATCGTCCACCAGTTCGATACGTTGTCCGTAATCACCTGACGAACTCCAGGTTATGAAGGCCTCTGAGAGACCCACATCTGCCTTGCATTTGTCGGGACGAATGACGAAGTCGCATGAGCTGCGGCATCACTTCGAAACGAAGGTTCACAATCCTTTGCAGATTTTGCGTTGTTTTCAGCGAGATAACGCACAATGTCGTCGGCGTACTCCAGGTCGACAGGGGCGTCCTGATGGTGTTAGGATCACATCCGCAGGAAACTGTTCTGCAACTCTGCGCATGATGTCATCAACGGCGAAGTTGAAAAGAAAAGAGATCCTGCAACGGCTCCTTGCGCCTCCTGTACTTTTCACCACCTCGGACATAGCTGACGACGCTCAAATCCGACAGGTGTACGAACTGCTGCTGTTGTTCCTTTGTTCATGTAATGCTCGATTAACCGAACACACTTTTCCGGGACTCCATCTGCTCGCATGAGCATTGAGCAATCGATCACGATGAGGAGGAGTCGAACGCGGCTTCAAAGTCAAAAAAGCAAGCTGTAATGGCTTCGAAAACGCTGCTACGATTCAATTAATCTCTTCTCTGCGACGAACACTTGGGTCGATGGTCGATCTTCCCAGGTTCGAGAAAACCGGCTTGCTCATCTCTGGTCGTTCCTTCCACGATGTTTGATAAGTCAAAGCTCGAGAATGATACGTTCTAAAACCTTGTACATGACACGAAGTAGAGAGATTCCTCTGTAGTTCTGCCAGGATCCGTGACGGATAGCTTCTTGTGAAGAGGTACGATGACCGCATGCTATCTCCACGAATCGGGTATCCTTTCGCTCATCCACGCCATGGCACGGATGGTGTTGGTCATTTCACGAATCCCAGACGGAGGAAGGCTTTCAGCATTTCAGCAGTGATGTTGTCATCTACACCTGCCTTTCCATTCTTCATTTTCCGGACACAATCCAAAACTTCAGACTCAGTCGGCGGTTTCCTCACTGACATCGTAATGTGCTCTCTGAACATGCAGGGCTCAGGTACTGATGGCGCTGGACGATTCAGTAGTGAACTGAAGTAATCCTTCCATATTGGCAGCGTCGCATCACCAACTGCAACTCCATTGGTAGTGTTCAAGACAGGAGAACATCTCTTCATCTTCCCTGCTATACTGTCCGCAGCCCAACGTGGCAGGCTTTCTTCGGATTCTTCTCCTCCCAAGCGCTTCTCGAACTCCTTAGCTCTACACGTCCACTCTCGTTCGCGCGGTCACTTTGAAGCTGCCGACGCAACTTCCTCCTCAGACGCTTCTCCTCCACGAGTTTCCTGCAATGGTTCGGAAGCACATACTCTGTTGTGGTAGATGTTGTTTCTTCTGAGTTGACAAAAGAATCCGCGTCGCAAAGTTTCTTCTTAGTCCGTACTCCGATGTGAATAGAAACGCGTTGTCGGAAATTCCTTCTGCACTCTTCATCTCTGGAAGACTTGTTCATGTCAATCTCTCTGGAGAAGGCTGAGCCCCTCGCTTCCTCTTCCCATGAATCCTCGCAGTGAAGTTCAATGGCAGAACAGGACGGTGATCGAATCGAATGCGACATCACACAGCTCTAGATCTTCGAATTGTCCGATACTGGAGATATTCCTCGTCAGGACATGAGTCAAGCTGTAGTTTCAAAGTTGTCATCTTCCGCTTCCGCTGCTCTTCTGGAGATAGCCGGGTTGGTCCCTGCCACGTAAGCTGAATGGCGGCTTGATGATTCCTCTTGAATGTCGATGCAATAAGTCAAGACCACTGCGTTCACAAAAAGTCGACAAGGCGGTAGCCATTGTCCGATGTTTGCTCCACTGGGTAGAACCATTTACCGAGTACTTCCAGGATTCCTGATCAAGTCCCATCTTCGCATTTGCGTCAATCCCACGACAACAGCATGTCGACTAAGGTATCTGGCCAGCAACGTATTGGAGTTCCTCATAAAACGCATCCTTCTGAATTGTCTTCGGCGGTTTCAGTGGGCGCATGAGCACTCACTATCCACTTTTTGGATTGAATCCTCTGTGATCCCGCAAATCGTACAGAATGCATTCCGGCACGACGTTGAGCCGAACTCGCCAAACCATACCATTGAAATCCTTCGCACTTACAGCTGTTGCACAGCCTCCCACTCTCCTATCTGTCAGCGTTACCGCAGTAGATGAATTGTACTCTCCGACGCTGATGACGGGTCTATCAGCGCAGAGCGGGTTTCCTGCAAAGCAGCAAACGGTGCGCATGGAAATAGCTCAGAAGTCTGGATAGCGCAGTTTTTGGATATCACTCGACAGCGATCGACAGTTCAGGGTGGCGAAATTGGCGGCTTGTGGCCAAAGACTCCATGACTCCTAGGTACGGATCCTAAGGTGTTATGGACCAGGAGCCTTAGTGTGTGCCGGACAGCGACACCTTTATGCAATGTGCGGGATACTTTCGCCCGATATGGTTGTGCACGCTATATCGCTCGAACGTTCCTGTGTGCACACTCAAACGTCTGCGCTGGGTTTGCCAACCATCAATCCATGCTATTTGGAAAATATTGAAAATTTTTTACAGATATTGCTTCGTAATATCAATAAAGAGTGAACAAATTCTATCAAAAGGGGTCTTCCAAGCGAAAGAGGTTTGGTTGGCGTCAGAAACGTTCCAATAAAAAGGGGAACAATAGGCAAGCCTAGGATGAGGAGAGTCTACAAAAATTGAACAATATTTTCTGAGACTGATTTTCTTGGCCGAAACTTCTTAACAGCGAAAACAAACCGTTGCGGCATTTCACGAGGAAGAGTTCAATGGTTTCCAGAATGGACTTCCTATTCTTGACGAAGATTATAAGAAAATACTCTTATTTCATAAGCTGCACTTTGAGTTCGCTTCTCGTAGCTTTTAGCTGGAGCTAGCCGTCTGTGTAGGTAAAAATGAAATCATTTTTCCCTTCTAATGATAACTTCAGTGAGGTGCACATAATTATACATTTTTATCGTTACTCGCATAATCGGAGACTATTTGGAACCACAGAGTGCTTCCGTGTGAAACACCGCAACGGTTTTGTTTTCTTTGCTGTTAAGAAGTTTCGGCCAGTAAAATCAGTCTCAGAAAATATTGAACTCAATTTTGTAGACTCTCCTCATCCTACTTGCCTATTGTTCCTTTTGTTGGAACGTTTCTGACGCCAACCAAACCTCTTTCACTTGGAAGACCACTTTTTCATAGAATACTCTTTTAATTTACCCAAAGGACGAGGTCTGCGACGGCTTGATGATGATAAGATTTGGAAAAATGCAGGCTAAAAACATTATTAAATGAATGAAGAGCCGTGGTCTACTCTTGGTTTTTCCCAACTTCTAAACACTATACGAAAACTAGGTAAGTATGGCGTTATAAAACATTCGCATATAGTACTGAAGGCCAGAAATCAATGGATTACACAGTTAGGCTAAAGCTTTTCTGATACAGCTGATTTTTGTTTGTTTTTTCTGATAAATGCAGATGATTTTTTCTATGTAAAAAAAATCGCCTTGAGGATTAATTGCACTGCAATCCAGCTATGAGACATAAAATCATTCCTAGCGTCCACGAAAATGTCGCGAATAATATACATACACATCATCCACATTCTCAATATTCAAACTATAGTACAGATTAAAGAACACTAATAATAAAGTTTACCAAAAAATAAAACCATCGTCACGTTTCCCATACTGCTCTGTATTCTTCAAGTTGATTCAAACATAGATTTATTTTTAATAGTTTTTCTGCGTTTTTATAGCTTCAGGTTCGTGAGTCTTAACTAAAAGTTGCATGAAGCTTTTCGGAAAGCGATTACGAGCGATATGCAATAGCCGTCGTTTTGTAAAACACGGCTGCGTCTCCACACACATAACGCTTTTAGAGGCGTAACTGCTTGGCTAGCGCAACCCACGGTAGCATAGCGCTCGTGAACCACGGTGTGATGGTTAGGGTAGCAATCTACCGCGGTGGTAGCACTACCACTGGGGGCCGGATTCAGCAACGCGGCGGTGCTGGTAGCCCCTATCCAGTGGTAGCTCTACCCACGGTAGGTGCTATCCTAACCATCACATGTAATATTCACGAGCGCAATGCTACCGCAGGCTGCTCCACCAATAGTTACGCCTAAAAGCGGCGTTCTGTAATGTGACGAAGCTCGCCAGTGTTTTACAAACGACGGCTACTACCACATCGCTCGTAATCGCTTTTCAAAACTAAACTTTGGAACTCCTAAAACCTAGAAACATAAAAAGCAAAAAACCATGAATAAAGTAATTCTGTGTTCCAATCGTAGATTTCATTGATATGTTCTTTAATCTGCTTAACATATGTAGTTTGAATATTGAGAATGAGGATTGCTGTGTATATTAAACAAGGAAATTTTTGGGATGCTCCACTGATTTCGCGTCTCATATGCTCTTTGGCTGGATTGCGGCGTCTATAAAAGTACCCAAGACGATATTTCAAGCGTAGAAGATGTCAATAACTAGAAACAAAAAGAAACAAAAATCAGCCGTAACAGAAAAAGCTTGGAAGAAGCTAAATGTGTAATGATTGATTTGCCGTAATACTATGCGAACGCTTTAACTACCTTATATTCACCCAGATTTGCGCATAGTGTTTAGGTTAGAAAAAAAACTGCGCGGAATGGATCACGGCTGTTCTTTTTCGATGAATGTTTTCAATCTGTATTTTTTCCTAATCTCTCGTCATCATCAATCCTTCGCCGCCCTCGTCGTTTGAAGTAAATTGTATTGTTTTGCCTGAAAATTCGAAGCTGTGAGAACCCAATTTTTCGCACAAAAGGAAATCATAGATGCATATCAGTTTTCGTTGCAAATATAATTGCGGTTTTACTTAATCTTACTTTTTTCGCTGAAACGAGCTCTTTTTTTGCAAAATTTAATATGGCATTCAAAAGCGCATTTCTTCATCTATCTTACCCCACCGATTAAAGAAAAAAAAAATTTCGGATCAAGGGATTCCCACTCGTTCAGTTTTTTTAACAAGTTTGGAGTCTCAAATACATTGCGTGAAATAGAAATTGAAGGCAGACAAGAATATTCACTACTTAGAACACATTCAAATTTTAGTTCCAGAAAAGATGAAATTTTAGGAGAAAATACAAGAAGGTATCCAAATGGAGAAAAGCATCAAAATCCACAAAAAAGATCAACCGGTCAAAAAATTATTTATCAAAACCCACAATTATTTTTGCTCCAAGCAAATAATTCGAAACTAATCAAGCCTTGACGATAAATAACATGTATTGAGAAGAGGGTGGCGGAAATTGATGATGAAAACACAACATCTTGCCAACTAAATATAAAAATTGCCGAAAATCCGTTATACAAGGGGCTTGAAAACAGCTGTCAGAAAGGACAGAGCGCGCGAATTCAGCATCAGAGCGCGAGAAATCTCGCTGGAGTAGGGAAGACGCCGCTGGTAGAAGGACCCTACCAGAGATTCGCCGCAGGGTAGGCTTGACAGTAGAGGCGCTGCTACCGGTGGGTAGAAAGTTTCGTTGAATCGCGTCATTCGGCGCGAATTTCGGTAGGAAGCTACCCTTACCCAGCCTACCAGCGCTAAATTTCGATTGATGAATCCGGCCCCAGCACTGCCGCGTTGTGATGAATCCGGCCCCTGTATGTTATCATTACCGCAACTTTACAATATGTCATCTCATAAAGCGCCTTTCCATTGACGACACTTTTTCCCTTACGCCATTTCTGAATTCCTCACAACCATCGCGTACTGCGTCATAGGCTTTAACACACGATACATATCCAAAAATAACAAAATCCACTTACCTCAGGCCTGCCTCTTCCAGTGCAGCTAGATAAACAGCGCTGCAAATTTTGAGCTGGTGTGTTTGTCAAGCAATGAATCAGCGATCAAGAACGTGTTTCATGCAATCATTTTCTTACTCATCATCTAACCCCATTACCGTTCTAACAACGCTTTGATGTAACCCCTTTCTCAGAAAATCTTTTAATAGGTTTTCCGATGTCAGAAGGTGTTTTGACAAGCAGGGCAATCTCTGCGAAAAACATTGGCAAAGGGTTTGCTATAAAAGCACAGAGGAGGACAGATTGACATGCAAAGTGCCAATTTCTTGAAATGTTTTGGGCTTCTTCTGCGTGTGGTTGTCTTCTATCAGCACTCTTCGCTTGAGGTGTAGTTATTCCTGGACCGATCCCTGCAAGCTATGCACTCCGGGCCCCAAAGGGTATGTGAAAATATTTTTCTCCAAAAAGGTTGTAATTTGTGAAGTACATTTCCAGAAAGAGTTTCAGGATTACTGCAGGGGACTCGTTATTCAGGATCTGCTACCAGAACAAAGCGTTCTGTGGACACTCTGAGGTATCATGCTCGAAGATTGTCCAGAAAGCACATGGAGGAATCCTTTGTGACTACTGCACACCACCTCCACCAAACGGTTTTGTGATAAGAGATTTTGACTATATGCACTCAGACTTAATCACCCACCCATTCGATGCGTGTCGAATATGCATTCGAACTCCGAAGATAAGGTGGTTTCGAGCACGAGTCAAGGAACGTGCTGCTAGGGAAGCACGTCGCTCTTATTGTGCTTCAAATTACAGCAGCACGTGTCACCCCAACAAATAAGCCGTCAATGCGCGCATGATACACATTCAACTCGATGACAAAACGATTATTCAAAAAGGAAAGTATGACGATGCACTCCTGAAGGATGGAACTGAGGGTCGGCAGCAACTGCTTCGCCGGTTCAATTACCCAAGATTTGAGGTAATCCACCCGCCCGACCGCTGGAGGCCTCGTCCAACCGCTGACGGCCCCTAGATGGTTGCTCGAGCAGGCTGGCCGCGTCGCACGTTGGTGTGTGCTACTACGATAACGCTGGAATATCTGCGCGCAGCACGCACTCCCTGCGATTGAATTTTATGGCACATGCTCCTGCTATGTAATTTTGCAGCATGGGCTGCCCACTATGTTCGGAGCTTACGTGCCCCTGTGAAGAGCCTTTCGATGGGTGTGGTCACTCGAGTTGAATGCATGTTCGACCCGCATTGAATGCGGCGGTTTTCTAAGTGCTTGAGTCATATTTGCGGTGACATTCGTCCGAGTCTGCTGAAGCTTTTTGAGGAAACACTGAAAAGAGCAGCGATCAGTCCAAAGCGGCACGGTTGAATGTTGTTAAGGAAAAGTCGCACAGGAGCGTCAGGCCTGTCAGGCATCCATTCGCAGTAAGCCGTTAGATGAGGCTAAGTGCGGATGTCGACCTGCTCCAATATGCGGTTGTGGTGGAAATTCTGAAGAGCATAGATGTCTGGCGTAGGCGTGCTTGGCGGCTGACGAGTGTTGGGAGGAAGAAATAAATGTAAGACGTCCTTTTCCTTCAGTTAAGCTCGTTCCATGTTTCAGGCGCTTGCAGTACTCGATACGGGTCTGCTACGCGTACATAACCTTGGGTTTGGAGAGACCCTTGCACCAACAACACTCTGTTTCAAAGTGTGGACCATGAAAAATGTATTGAAAGTTACACGTAATAAATAAATTACAAAGCATCAATTTGCCAGAAGAACTTCAACTACTGTTCTGGCTCCCAGAAGAAGTTTCTGGTCAAAGACACACTCGGGATGCAAGCTCTCTCTCTACACAAAGAGGGAGGAGTTGTGGCCCATTATTAGCCCAGTTCGACACGTGACTGAGATTTAAAGGCACAGTCCAACCTCGAAATCGAATTTTCGTTTTCTGCTTGTATTGGAGAAAATTTTACGCTGATCACAAAAGTGTCTCCAGAATCATGCGCAGAACTCACTACGAACGGAGTTATGGTACCTCAAGATTCTGAATCTGAGACACTTTTGCAGAAGTTCGCCCAGGACAAATTGTCTATCGAGCCTTTTTTCCTCGTTATTCGCAGCTATCGTTTTGAAGCAGGTCGCAAAATAAAGCCAGGCAGAAAACATTTGGAAGAACATCAGATTAGGAGCCAAAATCGTTGCGCTTCTCTTCCAGTAATGAGAACGGATGTTGTCAGGTGGGCGTTAGTGATTCTATCTTTATCCTGGGGGCAGCGATCGACTTTTTCCTAGCCTCTTCTTTCCTATTTGAGCAAATTGAGATTCCGCGCTTGGCAGGACTGCTATACATGACGGCCAGGTATAACATCAAAAATACCCTGAAGCTTGGACTGTGCCTTTAAAGGCTTTAACAGTACACCCCTCCAGATAAGAAATTTTGAGATTTTCATGTAATTGTGTATCAGACCCCTCCTGTTTATAACTTACGTGCTTTTAAATGCGAGATCTCCAATTCCCTCCAAATAAGCGAGATATAAAGGACTACCACAGGCCCGACCCCTTTAACTCACCACCACAGGCCCGACCCCTAGCAGATTTAAAAGAAGTCGATAGGAGTCCCGAAGGATGGATGAATTCCAACAAGTCACGCCGTTCATCATAAGTCCACGGCCCGGTCCGTTTCCTTATCCTGAATCGCTTTCGCGCAACGGTTGCGAATGAAGACACATACAGGCCTGAGGATTAACAACTCGTCCACCAATTTTTGACCCTCCAAAATCTAGGCACCTTTGAGGATACATAACTCTCTGTTCAAGGGGTCTTGGACGATTCCAGAGATTTTCCACTGTGATCAGACTGTGAATCTCTCCAAGATAAGCATAAAATCTGAAAATTAATTTTTTGGGTGTCCTGTTGCCTTTAAGCGATTGGTCCCAGTGAAATTAGGAGCCGCTGGAAGGCGGTATAACTTCTCCCTCGTTGTGTAGAGAGCTTCTGTCCCGACACACTCTCAGCAATTTGTGTAATGTTGTACATTGTAGTTACGCTCAATCATATTCGCAATGGAATACACATTCGGACAAGTCAACCGATTATTCATTCCAAACTAGCCGAGTAATCAGAAAAATCTCGAAATTACTATAGAAACCGACTATTTACAGTGACAATTATTTGAACACATTCAGACTTTTTTATTATATTCGAAAAGAGAGGTATGCTATTCTTCTGCGGCACACAGCTGCGTCGCAGTGCACAGGGACAGCGACCGCCTATCGTGGGATTCACGCGCCACTGAAGGCTGGTGCATACGCTTCACGACGGGCGACGAGAAATCGCGGTTTTGGGATAAGTATAGAACCAGAAAATCGATATGGTTCATATGCACTGTAGCTGTCGCGCGTAGCGGCTAAAGTACAGGCTTAGGCCTTTGACTGGAAGTTATACTTGGAGCGATGCTATCCGCACTCAGATGGGTGATCCAGCACTGGTCGTCGCGCGCGACAAAGGAATTGAGAAGTCGTGGTGAGGTCAGCCCGTCGCGTGCGGCGTTTGCGTGGCAGCTGCTACGCGCGACCCGGCATCGCGCCCACATCCGCGTCTAAACCTAGTTTTGGCGCGAATGCCTGCTGTTTGGTGCGGTTCGCGAATTTCATCGCATCGCAGCGCCCTGCACTGCGATGTGAGGACATCTCGGGAGCTTTTTAATGTTTCGCAGTTTCCCCCGTTTATTTTAATTTTCCTCCTCGTTCTTTGTATTCCCTCTTTACTATGTGTCTAACATATATGCTCTGTTAACCCATTCACGACCGCACGCTACCACTGCTCCTACCACTTCCGGAAAAGCACGCTTTTAAAAATCTACTTCTCTGCCAGTACAACGAACATTTCAAAGCCTCCTCACGTTCAATGTGTTCTCTACGAAAAGTCGTCTGGTCCGTTGGCAGCTCCACTGTAACTACAATCCTCAATTTTTTGTGAAAATAAGCTGAGGCTCGACCGGGGAAACCCTTTCTTTGCCATTCTGAGGTCTCTTAGCAAGAAACGCTTTTGATTCGAATCACGTTCTGTTCATCTGAATTCGTTGCGCGACCATAGAAAGTAAGCCTACCTGACCTCCAAACATGCAGTTTTCCTCGAATTTGAACGTGTCGCCCAATCAAGATGCCTCAGAAATTCCGTGAATTACATAAACGAACAACTCTGAAGAGCAATAAACATCTGCTAAAACGAAACAACAGCGAAAAATAAAGCAGAAAACTTCCAGGACTCCTGCATCTTTCAGATGTGTGCTTGTTTGGGTGAGGACATAATATGGCGTCCAAGAAGTATGGTTTCTCTTTAGCGCGATGCAGTATGTGTTGGTGCGATGTACATCTGCAGAGCAAATCACATCGCGAGCGCGATGTGAAAATGAGTTCCTTCTAGGCTCGCGTTTCGCCGGTTTCATCACCATCACTTGGCTTTGCCTTGCAGTGCGATGTGAGAACATCGCGGGAGCGCTTTGCCAAGCCAACTCCTACAGCATTTTACTACGATTTATGTTGATTTTTAGTACGTTTTATTAGTTTTGGAGGTACGTTTAGTCCCTACCTTCAGGGCTGTTTTCTCCAGAAGTAAGGACTCAGAGCTGGTGAAGAAGTCTAGAGGGCGTTCAGCTGGGCTATCATCAATTTAACGCGAATTTCAGTTGTGTCAAATTTTGGCAGGATCATGCTTTTTAATCAAGCGTAGATGATATAGAACTTTCAGTTGTCTCTACTGCACCGAAAATGTGACATCATGTGGTTATCTACTCCTCCATTGGGCTTGTGACCATGTAGAACTTTGATCCAACGAGAGGTGATCCACAAGAAGGCGGCTTTCTGTTTTAGTTGGAAAAAAGTGTACAGTCTATGGACATATCTACAGTCCATGTCAGCACGGGGAAAAAAAAACGGTTGTGCAATTGCATTTCCCACTAAGCACTATTTGTAAGGTCGCACGCCATATTCGACGGCAAGGAGGTGTATTTTTCACTGCAATTTTCGACAAAAAGCGCCGGAAACTTTGAGAAACAGCTGCAGGTTCTGCCCCACCATACATTATCAATTCAACTAAAGTCTCTATCATAGATACACGAAGAAATAACAAAAAAGAAGAAAAATCACAAAAAATAGAAAATAACAGAGGGAAATTAGTTTTTTCTTTGTTAATTCTTTGTGCATCCATATGTAGTAAAAGAACCTATATGTGTAATGATAACGTTTAAGTGTGTAGAAGAAAAACACCGTTTCCTCAACGTTCCCGATTTTTTATTTAAGACCAGGAAAAAATTCTTGAAACTTCATGGCCGATTATGCCGCAACCTATTTCAGATCAGTTTAGTGGAAATACCCTACTGCACAATGTACTTTTTCTGTTATCGTGGACTAATATTGCTGTGCTGAAACATGAAAAAACATGCTCCATAGATTTAAACATTCAAATCAAAGTAATAATAAGAAACAGAAAAAGAATTAAAATGAAAAAACGAGCTACTGGGGCCATGATAAAAAATACGCTAGGAAAGCGTTACGAAACAAATCAGTGAAATCAAACCAGTGAATTGAAGGTTCAGGCGACTTCAAGGGTCAAAAAAAGAAATTCCATAGAAAATGTTTACAGTTTACTCTTGCCCCAACCTCATGTTTTGATATGTCGTATCTTATGTATGTATCAAAACCATCCGAAATTAGAAGTGGTAGCAACGCTTATACCCGGAAAATATAAGTTTTCCGATGTTTGTCATTTTGTTTTTTTTTTGTTGTTTGTAGAAGGCAGAGCAATCCGATCAAGAAATTCTAATTCCATTTATCATTTTTGTCATATCCTAAAACGAGACATGAATATGGTGAGGGGACAACAATCCATATACTACTCTTTTTGGGTTTCTGCTGCTGTTTGCCTATCCATCTCTTTGAGGTAAAAAGTTTTCTCAATAAAAATCAACGGTCACAACTGTGTTAAAACTCACCTTTTCAGGCAGCTAAGGCCCAGATTAAGCCACGTCATTACCACTGTATAGCACAGAATTAAAATGCCCACTTAATGGACAAACATTATCCACATAAACCACCCCCGTCGACCAAGCCATCAAAAACAATAAGCATGTGCGAAGGCAAATTCTCAGGAGCTGGGGATGAGGCCATTACACGGATGTGGATCATTATGGTCCACCCACACTGCCACCTGCCTCCTTCCAGTCCTATCAGGCCCCTGGAAGACTATTTCAGTGGCGTTGCTCAAACTGACAGGCTTGAGAAAGAGCCATACGAGTCTCACCTTATATTCCCCTCCCTGCGTCACCATCCACAGCAGCACCTGTAGACTACGCTTCACCACCCAAGACCGAGCAAGCCCGAGGATAGGCCTGAGAAGCCTAAAGACAAACCCCTACAGATGCAATTGCCACTCCAGATACAATCCTCCGGATTTCGTGGAGGCAGTATGACCAGCCTCAAGAATCCCGGCTCAGTCTTGCCACTTCCTTACACCATCAGAGCCGGCTTCACCTCCTGTGAGCCCACCTAAGCAGTCACCACCACCACCACCATCCAGAGGGTACTCTGGAACAAGACTTCGTCCAGTACGATCAACCACATCAGAATCGAAAGTGTGGTTCTTAAGCTCCACCAGGTATGGAGGAATATTATCAGAAATTTTGTCAATTCCTTATGAAACTGTTTCTAGGCCAATGCGTCTGCGCGTGTCCATGTCAGCCACCACTCGCCGGAGTGTTCCACGCTACACGCCTCCTGGCACCTACTGAAGGTATGTTCTCTGGGGAGAATCTCAAGGAGTGATTTTGCCATTTTCTCAGGCAAGCAGGGTTGGGCAACTGACCACAGTGAGCAACCCCCTTAGTCAACCCGACCGGCTCCCAACCCTGGCGTATCAGAGGCCCTACTGCCATCGCTACGATCAAGCAGGTACCTGTCTGTTGTTTAACAAAGTTGCGCACACCATCAAACAGATTTGTCCTTTGTTGTGACATCTTGAGTCCATCCATTGGTATGCAAAAGGTGAGATTTTTCTTGTGATGCGGTTAGATGCCAGACCGGAACGCTGAATGTCATCATATATTTGGATCTGAATATGAATAGACAACAGCCAGGTTTTTGTTGCGAACAGGCAAATATGTTGGGACGACAAGCGGGCTATTCCGCCGCATCATTGCCTTTCGCTTCGATTGCCGGCATATCTGAGGCATGTTCAACATGGACATTTCAAAGCTTCTGGCGTCAAATAGCTGGAGCTGGGTGAAAGACTGAGGCGGAATGATGTCTCACTCGGGCAACTTATCATGTCATTACAGCAGGTCAATAGAATGATCATGCTTTTCAAACCTGTTTATATCTGTAACACGCAAGGCCTTGCGCAGAAATATGCCTTACTTTGAAGGCTTGCATGGCGTTCCTACCAACTGCTTTTCCACTGTCCCCAATATACTACGTCCGCCCACGCCGGTCGGCTGGTGTCAATCAAGCTGCCGTCGTAAAGACTTGTGAATATTTTACCAGGACTTTGCAAAGTTAACAAACCAGGAACATTTGGCGAATAATGCTATAATATACGAGCTCAGCTGTTCATATTCGTAGGAAGGTTCGTCCAAAAATCGGCTTCACGCGACGGCCTTGGAAGCGACTGACGATGCGCCGACTGCGTGGGCGAACAGTATATTTTGAGACAAACTTTACTGCACGCTTGAATTGGACGCGTCTTGGGTCCCTGTTTGACAGCTATCTTCCACTCAATTTAGTGGGACTACCCTGTCTATGGTTCCATTTTTCATCCTTCTTTTTTTTTAGTTCCATTTAGTATCCCTAATTAACCAGACTGACTGAGTCAGATTCTTAAAGATATGCAGACACGCTCGAGAAAGTTGTTGAGATAACTACGCTACTTGGGATTCGTGAGATTGGTCCCTAACGTAGAACGCTCACGCCGACGGAAGCGTCAAAAACGAGGTGAAACCACTAAATTTGGTCGAAAAATTTTCGTCAGCCACGCCCGTGAGCTTTCCAATCCCGCCCCTCAATATACAAATGCGGTCACTTCGGCTGGTTTTCAGGCTCCCAACGGAGGTGAGCGTTCTAGTACAGGCTGTAAGAGTCTATCGGCTTCGCTATCCGGACCGTTTTCTCGTAATATTAAAGCTTTGTTTTTCAATCTCTCCAGGACCAAAAACTCGTCCAATTGTTTACCCCATATAACATAAACAGCCGCGTTATTCCTGTAATTGCATGCAGTTTTCGTCTCTGTTTTTCGTAAGTTTCCCATACTACAAGCTTCCAAACCTTCGATTTATCACGAGAAAATCGATCACCATTTTTGAGGCGTGTCTGCATGTCTAAACACGAGGCCAGCACGCGAAGGGCATCAAAGTTTCCAAATGTTGGAGAATCCTTCGGGCCTAGAGGGATAAAAAGCCGCTAACAGGGATCTGATGTCTGCCGTAACATCAGCTGCAGCAGACAGGTTCCTGCCTGTCCACAGCCGGACAAGGGGTTGCCGACACACCCACCGTCGAATAGTCGCTTTCTGGCAAGTTGTAGACCGGGATTATACTCTCTCTGGCTACGTCGTAATTCACATCATTCAGAGGCGCGAGCGTGTGCGACGCCTCATCCTCCGTCACACTTTACACTCTCTCTGTGTCTGTAACCTCCGCTCCGCACCAGCACGCGTAGAGCCATGTGAATTTCGCTGTTTTGATAGCCTGTGCTTCCAGCGGCAACGAGCCACGCGACGCGATGTTTTACCATCAATATCCGACCGAAAATCCATATGTCTGAGCTATGCATTGTTGCTGTTGCTGATCGCTGGAAGTATGATTTCTGGCGAATGAGATCTCCACGAATTGCTGTCGGCAACGCTCATGGTTCCTGAGTATGGCTAACCTTCCTGTATCGACAAACGCAACTTACCTCCTGATGCGGGCATTCTCCAGTGACTGAATAGTTCAGAAAGTAGAGAAAATCAGAGGTTTGGGTAGCGGAAAACTCGAAGAACTCCCTCTCCTTACAGGAATCGTACGCGCTGAAATCCACTTTCCCATTATTTATGCTCAATCCCTTCCTCGGGCCCTGGCCATGAGAACGTATAACGAGCTTGGCTGCTCAAAACGTACCATTGTGAGCATAGAGGAAGTGGAAATGAAATTCCGGTCAAAAGGGGCCTGCCCTTCCGTCAGTCATTTGGCACTTTCGCAATATTTGAGCAAAACGTCGTGTCACTGAAAAGTACAGGGCATGCCACTGTACGCTGACGCACCAAATCCGGACGAAAGTGGCATTATCGACTGGAAAGTTCTCGTCACACAACGAGCCAGGGGACGATGTGCAGATTGTCGTCCTCGGTGAATCGTTTCAGCAACCGCTGCATAATGGACTGAATTAATAGAACTGTTCTTGTGCGCCCTCCCGCGTATCAACTATCCCGAAGTCGGGGATGCCGGCGCGAATTCCAAATGATTTTCAGAAGGGAGAAGTTTTTAAAAACGTTTTCTTCGCCGAAAAAGTTAACGTTTTTAGGCGGGCTTTTCGCTACCTTTAGTCTGTACCATATCTGCCGGAGCTAACAACTCCAAAAACGCTGAAAAACGAAACATGGTTTTGCAGCCACCGTACGCACTACCTTTAACTTCCCCTTTTCCAGCACCAACTCCTGCACCGACTGAGTACTCACCAACTGCTCCTCCAGAAGTCGATATCCTCCAGCTACTGCACTGCATCTATCAGCGCCTCAATATCCATCGTCCACACGACTGGTATGTGGTTTTTAGTCTTCATACATGTTGATCGAACTCATAATTTTTTCAATTGGTGTGACGAGAGTGTACTGAAGGTCATGCTCCGAACGGGATGTTTTCAGAGCCCGAACTCTACCTCCAGATTTGTCCCTGAGTCTGCCTAGAATGAGGACGTACAGGTGACATGCCCTTTTGAGGGGAGTGTGGTGACTTAGAAAAATAACCGTCAAACATACTTATGTTCCTATAGAACTCAATTGATAGCTGCACTGGCAAACGCATTGGGAGGACATGGTGAAGGACAAGAGGAACAAGAAAAATGGCGATCTCTACAGAGTGAGTTTGCACTTTATTTCAAGCAATTTGTGCAGCAGCTAAACGCATAATGGGTAGCCCAGAGATTGCAGAAAGCACTAAGAACAAGGGTTTGGAAGAAAAAATAGGTTCGCTTTATTGAGGTATAACCCGACGCTTTAGTGAACCTGACACCGCTAGTAGAGTGCTACGCAAATCGGAGGCTCAACAGCTGCGTGCGGTCGCGCCGCGTGCTCACTTCTGCTAGATGACCTGCTAAGGAACAAATACTCCTTTACATCGGATGCTTTTCTCGACTATCCTAGTATTCTTGAAGGTTTCTGATTATTTATCCTATGATTAGGCTATCCAGCGGCTACATGAGTACCTTGGCGCGACTACTCCACCCGGCTTAAGAAGCTCGATCGCGTAACCCACCCAAGACAGGTGTTAAGGTTTAACTGTTGTATTATCATGTTTACCTGATTGTTGGAACGACAACATGGTTTAGCGGGGCGTAAGTCCCTTTCGCGGTTTGGCGGACGACGATCGTCCGACACGTTATTAAGAGCCGGCCCAGAGTCCGAGGTAGCGGCGTCTGCGCTCGCAGCGACGGGCAGCGCTCGTTGATACGATAATGACACGTTCGTCACCAGGGGAACAGAGCAGAAGCGGTCTGTGAAGGGCGACGAGGACGCTTTAAAGATTCTTTAACGCTGCAGAGATCCTGCCGTCACTGCCCTTACGAGCGGCAGCCGACGCCGCGACAATAATGTTTCGAAAACATTTTTGTAGCCGCGTTATTAAGCTGACGCTCGGCGACCACTCGCCTGTTTTTGCAACTCTGCGAAGAACCTTTAAGGGCCGGCGGAGTTCAGAGTCGCGAGGTCGCTCGCAGCGACGAAACAGCGCTGGTTGATGCGATAATGACCGTGCGTTCGCTTACGGGGAGGCCCTAAGCGGTCCGAAGGGCGACGAGGGACACCGCAGTTTTTTGACGCTGCAGAAAAGGTTCTGCGTCACTGCCTGCGAGTGGAAACTGACGCCGTGATGACAATTTGCGAAACAATTTCGTCTCGTCGAGCGTTCAGGTTTGGCGCATCAGCGACGACTCACGAGAATAGGATAGAGCTGCAGCGTCGTTCGGCGCCATCTGCGACATGGGATGACCGACGTCGCTGGGCAGGGCTCCACCGGCGGGCGAGATTCTCCGTTGGTGGTGGGGTGAAGACGCTGTGTGGGACTGAACATTTTACGCAGCAAGAACCGCACCGTGCGACGGTTGCGAAGTTTATCACTTTTAAGAAGGCGGAATTTCGAGCTGCCGCCGCCGACTGGTTGCGAGGATCGATAAGTAGCGCCAAAGAAATGACTCCGACTATTTTTGTGGCCAATTCTGTGACCATCCCTAAGCACGTTCACTTCTTCTCGTTTAATGGAACGCTTTGGCGTGCGTTTCGCGACTGCGCCATTGCAGAGGCCAATATCACTGGGCCTGGTGAGCGCCGCGCCATGTAACAAGGAGCTGTTGTTCCATTACACGTGAATAATGTGTTAACGCGTTTTTTTAATCAAAAATCAGCGATTGACGCCTAATCAAGAATTTCTTGAAAACTTATTAACCCTAATTCGTTAGTTGTAGTGGAAATTACTGCTATGGCACTGATTGGAATAGAGACCTTTGATCCCTTTGTTCATGTTGTGGTCAGGTAATGTTTTCTTCTGAATTTTCAGAAATTTAATTGCGCATTAACAAAGTTAGCACGATTGTTTAGAAATTAACTTGGCTCAACGAAAGAATATTTTCTCTTAACGCACACTTCCGGTGCCTAGCATTGCCCGAAATCGGATGGCAGAAAAAAAAAAAAGAAGCTAGTGAAAGGGGCCCTGGCAGACCTAGAGACACGCATTCCACCCGGTTTGGTCTCGTCCAATAACGATCCTTCACCCCCATCTTCCCGTTTTTTCAGCGTCGTTTTAAAGTAATGTTGGCATCTAACAAGTTGTGATGACATGTCACCTAGACTTAAAGGCAGGGTTATCGATAAAATCGGTTGTTTTGCTATACCCATGGAATGGTAGATCTCGCCATCTAAAAGAAGTGAAAATAAGTAAAAATTGGAGAAAAAGCGCTCAACAGCAACTTATGGCAGTGTACGCTACCATTCGCCGAGATTTGGGGAAAAGCCTGCTTGATCAACTTTTATTTTGTTTCTATAGTAATTTCTGAACTGACTTCTGGAGGCTGCAGATTATTTTAACAGCAAAATAAATGTCGTGTAAGTGAGGCATTAATGAAAATAGCGTTAATTGAGGGCCGGCCGACACCCATTGATGCTTAGCCGTTATTCTTTGTTTTTGAGCGTTTTTTCCCACACGAATTTTTTTACCTGCCAGTTTTTTCACTTGTTTTTCTACCATTATTTGATCTACATTCTTATCAAGAGAGCTCGGAAGTTGTTTTTGTCGCGAACCCACCGCACATGCAGCGTGGCTATAACAAATCTCATAGAGTCTATCATTTCAGGAAAGCCGCCAAGGCTCTGAAGAAGCTGAAATGGCTAAATTTTGACAAAGCTACGATGCAGCAACTGTCAGGGAACGTGAAAGCGTCTAAATAAAGCCCGGCAGTGAGTTCACCAGCAGTTACGAGCCTCAGGAGAGTGTTTATATTTCGGCAAATTGATGGTGGAAGTTCCACAATTTGCCTGTGCTCGACTGCATGTCTGCGCGAGCCCCTTTCAATTACCTAAAAATTTGGTGCCTAGGTATTCAATTTCATCATACGCGCCAAAATTATTTTCAACTTTGTGTACAATCAAACAAATTTGAGCTAGCTGGCATCACACACGAAAGCTACAGAGTTCTTAAATGAGCCCAGTTAAGCTATAGCCAATATGAGAACAAATGTGGGGTCGACCATCTAGCTGATTTCTGGGCCGATCATCAAGCACTTTTTCTAAAGGAATTTTGACCGTAAAACAACATGGGAACAATTTAGGGAAGCAAACCCCAGCTAGATGCTAAAAAAAAAACTTGTTGGTGCAGGAATTCGATTTTACTTTTACCCCAGAAACATTTTAACTAGCTTTCCTTAGAAAATCGAAGGTATCAAGGAGCCCTTCCGGAATTTCCGTTCACTAGAAAGGCAAGCCGTAAATAGTAAATCTTGAGAAAAATATTATCTGGTTTTCTGCGCGTTTGATGCCTTCTAACCCGTTAGCTTCCCCAAGAATTACACACTGCTGGATGGAATGCATGCCTTGCTCAACTAACTTTTCGAACATGAGGCATGCTTGCGACTTTGGTACAAGTAACTTGAAAGCTTCATTCAACTCAGTGTAATTGTGAGCGCGAAGCGCCAGCTTTTGATCTCTTATCATATCCCAAACAACACTTTTTGTCCACTGATGTATGCAACATGCAAGTTAAAATTTTTGTATGCTAAATGGAAACAATGTGAAAAGCAAGTATGAGCAGAGATGAGCCAAAAAGTTTCATGCGTTACCACTACTATGTTCCTTGAAGCAACTTTCCGGACAAGTTGTTTGAAGGTCTCCAAGCAACATACTGCATTCAATTCTCAAAAGCTTGTACCCTATTCACCATCATTGCATATTACACTCAGGGTTAAGAGTATTTGCATGGAAAGCGGATTAACCATGAAAAAACAAGTTGTGTTTAAGATGGATGAGGTATTTGACTTCTGTGAAGTGAATCTCTATCCTGGACAGAGAGGCACTCCAGGACTCAAGTTAGTCAAATGAAATAAACCACGGATCGGAGTACCACTATGGAGTCGAAGTGTATCTATTGAAATTTAACAACACTTAACAATGATTTCGAATAGTAGTATCAAGCATCATTTAACAGGGTTTCTTGTTAATGTCCATACCATCTTAAACTAAATTTTGAGGTGCCCCGTCGAGACTAGGGCCGTGAACAATTAAGAGCTAAAGTTGCCCGATAAGCTGTAAAAGGATATAAAATTAACAAAATTCTAAAAAGCACGCATCAGTTTGCCGGTACTCAGACTGCAACAATCTGCATGGAGCTTTCCAGCAACTTGCGCTGGGGTCGAGAAAATAACTTATTCGAGGGCAAGTAACATAAAGAAGTTAGAAGATCAGGTAAGTTTTGCTAGAATGAACGCATCCTTCGAGTGCATTGCCCACCGGCTATTGTTAACGTGTTGAGCCAGTAACAAGTTAACATGCAGCTGCCCAGAACTAGAATGCTGAAGAAACCTGCCCAGCTGCCGAGCTACAACTCAACTTGTGGAAAACTCTCCGAGTAACTTGCACTAAAGGTTACAAATGTTTTGCTCCAGAATAGCCTACATGCTCGTCTGCATACACGAATGATAACAATCTTTTTCACCCGTTCATGATTAGTTGTGAGCGGTTTACTCTGAGTTTTGGCCTCATGAAAATATGGCGTGAAATAGCCCTCCAGGCTCCTGGCGGCTCTGGTGGAGCTGAATTCCAACTATTTCTGGCTTCTCTGGAACAGATCAAAAAGTAGCCGAGTAGCCGAGATATAACTGACAAATATTTAGAAGTTAACCACAAAATTAACCAGGACGCAACCGTCGCCGGCTCGCCGAGCCACCATCTGGGGCCGCCAGAGGTTGGGCAGGGTCTCCAGAGGCTGACCGAGGGTTCAAGTACCTCAAACTTGGGTCAATTGAGACCGATGGAGAGTGCTGACATCTAAATCATGGCTCTGGAATACTCCGTATCATCTACCTGGAGAGCATTATTTCTCGGACTCATTTGTTGGCGGCTATTTCGCGGCGAACAAACGTATTGGCGGCTATTTTGCAGCGAGAATTGTTTGGCAGCTGTTTCTCGGCTATTTCGCGGCTATTTCACGGCTTAACTGATCGTTGGCGGCTATTTCGCGGCTGAGCATTATTCAACGCCTATTTCTCAAGCTATTTCGCGAAACTCATTCACTTTGAGCACTATTTGGCGGCTGTTGGCAGCTATTAGGCGGCAAGAAGGCATTTGTGGCTATTTTGCGGCGACTATTTCTCGGCTGAAACTCTCAGAGTATCTTGGAAGAAAAGTGCTTTGCTGGTTCTAAAGACTACGCGGTTTCCCGCTAGCTGAGGTTTTTATAGAGTACCTTTGCCACTTTACTCTCAGGGCCTCATCCGCTCAACCGGACGCATACTTATTTTGAGACGCGTTTATAGCTTTTGGCGAAGTATAATGTGTAGTGTGATAGACCATGTTCGAAGTTTACAGATTCACAATTATGAAAAAAAGATTCAATTTCCAGGCTCTCTATAACAATCGATTGCCTGCGCAGAAGCCTCGAACTTGAAAAATTTCTGAAACAACTTAAGAAGACGATGTAAGATTTTGAATGAATGTCCAGCGAATGTAGAATACTGTGATAATACCGTATTCTTCTCCAGCTCGACGACGACGATGACGACGACTGGATCAGTCCGAAGAACACGGAAACGTGTTTGCTAAAGCTGAGAGGCACACTTGACGCTGCTTGTGAGATGTATTGAGAATCTACTGTGGGTTTAAATTGACATGGATCTCTTGCTTACAGTAGCACAATATGTGACGAAATAGTTGAAAGTCGGATTTCAATAAAGTTTTCGTAACCTGTTTGGGAACTTCGGAGCTTCCACAGAGCGGATTTTCACGATGAATATCATATTCGAGCCTCGCGTTCAAAGTGGGGTTGTTTGGTCGCTGAGGCTATCGAATGATGAAGAAAGGAGAGAAGAAAAGCGCACGTGACAGGCTAAACTAGCGGTTTCAAACGTTGTTCGTACACCGGTTCCAGGGCGCGGACGAGCTTGCGCGCGCACTGCTGAGTTGCAGCGCACTTGCCGGTGGCGAAATGTCGACGAATCAGTCAGGACTGGATGTGGCGCAGTTGCTTCGCGATTTGCCATCGAAAACGTTGCCTTTGGCGCCACAAGCTCGTCAGGCAACGTGGGGCAGGGCTAAGCTGTGAAAGAGCGTACTGGGCTAACGAAATCTTTACTTTGCGCGCGCTCCATAGTGAACACTGCCTTTGAATATACAGAATGGCAATTGGGTTCCTGCACGCGACATTCGAATCCGCTCAACCGTCACCCAGATTGTTGCTTAGAGCAGCCAATTTCTACAGTGTGTTCAGAGAGGATGCTACACGATACATAGTTCTTCTTCCTCTAAGGAAGTTCCTGAATGTTCTTCTTTTGCCTTTCTGGAGGTCTTGAAACGGTTCATTGGAGGCTAGCATGTCGACACTTGCGTTCAGGCATCAGCACGGCGTTGCTATAGTGTTCGAGAGGTTGCACCCCCCTCCCCGTGTCGAACCTCTGTGTTACTCCCTCCTCTACTCATTGTGAGACCGTCGGAGGGCCGTGCGCCCGGGACTTTTCGATCAAGGGGGAGCGGCGTGGGCCATGTTGTGCGGGTGAGGAACAATCAGGCGCGAGGCGGGGTGCCTCCAGATTTCGTTAGCATGGTCCTGCAGGAAAATTTCGAAGCAGAGGAAAATTTTTTGCTAGGGCAAATCGCATGACACGTTGCATTCGACATGAAATCAAGCCGTTACCACATGCAGAGCTGAATTTTGTGGTGGCTTAGCTCGAGGCACCAGAAACTAAGTTCAAACGTCATGACGCATTTCGCGGGGTGACACCAGGGATGAGCGGAATTCCGCTTTCCGATTTCCGCAGCTTTTAAGGCTTCTGAATTCCGCTTTCTGGTTTCTGAAAAATGGGTGCGGAAATCGGAAGAAAATGCGGAAATAATCCTAACCTGCATCCACTGAAAGAATCTGACAAGTTGAGACTCGCCAACTTCTATCGAAACCTGTTAGAGCAATTCAATTTCCATGGGATCCAGGGATATGCGTAATTGGAACTTTGTAACTCGTTGAGCCCCATTCATAGCTGGTCGCTTCGACTTGAAGTCGAAGCAGGCATGCAATCCTGCCACGATCTGAAATCACTTCTGGACAGAGAAGCGATTTGAAATCGCTTTCAGTCCAGCGATTTCAAGTCGCTCGGGCGGCCGTAATTTCGCGTGAAATAGACGGGGAAATTTACGGATGTGCAAAAATCGTAAAAGCTTTTTTTATAAAGCATCTATAATCATTTTTCGTGACATTATCTCCTTTAGCTTCTAAATGAAAGAGTGTTGCATCGTTCTCAAACAAAAATGGTTTCCAAAAAGCGATGAAATTGGAATTTAGCTTGAAAAAAACTTAAAACTACGACTAAAGTTATCAATCGCTAGAAGCTCTGCATGAAATGTGATTTCTGAAGTATCCTTATTATATTTTTCTAATCTCTATCATATTGAATGTAATATGAAAATACACGTTTTTCCCTTTCATACTCTATCTTTTATGTTGGTGAACTGTGACGTCTGCAATTTCGCGCCACATACGCAAGGTTGTGACAACGAAAAATTGCGAGATGTATTCGCTTCGACTAGACAT